>JAOWMA010000095.1:0-158508 GCA_025962755.1 Colletotrichum tropicicola
ATTAAGTAAAAAAAGTAAGAGAATTATAAACTTATAAATAAATAAATAAAGAAAACTTAAATATTATTATTAATTAAAAATATAAAAAAAGTTAATATTAAGGTTTTTTTAAGATAATATATTAAATTAAATAATAATTAAAATATATATAAAATATAGGATTTATACTCTTTAGTATAGAATAAATAATTAATTTATAGTAGAATACTTAGTAGGACTTCTCCTAAGTAAAAAGTAAAGTCTTTATATTTATATAAATAGAAGTGCGCAGTATAGATACTATACGTAACAAATAAGTATTAATATACACTTGTTGAACCTTTAATTTAAAAAATGCAATAATAGATGTACTACTAAAGTGTGGTTAGGTGATCATGGTAATGGAGGGTACCACAATGTTGAGGTGGATATATAAAATGGCACACCACAAAGGCGTGGCTAGGTGGGGCCACACTGCAGAGCTGTGGTAGGTACTGCGGACCGCGGGCTCGCCGGTACTGGACGCCTTTGCATAAGGAAGTAGCACTGTAAAGCTCTGTCCCATCGAATGCGGATGACGTTACTGCAAGGTGTTTCCAGTAATTTGGCCCCAGTTATCTCCTCACAGGCTAGACTCTGACGTTTGTAAATTGGTAAAGAAATAAAACTATGCATCTCTCATTGGCTCTACGACACAACCGAAGCACCTGATGCCATCCCGCGCGACCAAACATGACGTGTAGGAAACATTCTTCAACAAAACATAGCGCCTCCACAAAATGTCTCCCGGATAGCTCCGTCCCTTCCATTCCCAAGTTAGTCAACAGCGGTCGCATGGTTAAACGGTGATAAGGGATTGTAGCACCAACCATCCGTATCGAGAGGGATTGCTCACGAAATAGAGGATTGAGGGTTATCAACCTGACTTGCCGCAAGTCGGACATGTGGTACCGGCGACACCTTTGCCATGACAAGTCTCACACTGCGACATTGCGTGTGTCGTCTTTTGGGAGATGGAAGGGGCAAAACGTATAGAGTCAGCGTTGTGAAGAGGGGAAAAAGGGAATGGGTGGATATTCCAAACGACTTAGATTTAAATCCAGAAGGTGGGTAATGAAACCAGCTTGAGTAGAACGTTCGGCATCAATACGAGGTATTTAAGATCGTAGCCAAGTCAGGAAAACCATTTGTGGCCAATGAACGAGCTTGCAGTGTGGCAACAAGCGATTGGTCGCGGCTTGTGGGTGCCTTAGCGCCGCCGGTTGTGGATTAATTTGCTGCCCGAATGATTAGGTACCCGACGCTAGGAGGTTTGTTTACTCCTCTGAACAGCCTCTCACCGTTCAACAACACCATGATAGATAACGCCAATCAATGCACTTGCTCCGCAACATTTCCAACGAATGAAGCCTTGAGCAGCCATGTAGCAGAATACCGAGTTAGTTCCCTATACTTCGTGCGTGCTCTACTAACTTTGATCTAGCTTCAGGAGAGCTACATGTCCACACAGCTTGAGAAATGCCGAGCCCACGCGATAGCCAACAGCGACGAAGGCAACGAAGGCAACGAAGATGACCATCATGACGAAGATAGTCATGTTCACAAGCGTGACAAGCCATCCCCCATAATCAAGGTTTGTCCTCATACAGAATGTGAACGGACAGAACCGTTTGCGACGGGGCAGAGGCTTCGGCGCCACTTTCAGCAACGTGATTTTGTCCAGACCTTCATGACTTATGGATTGTTAGCTAATGCAAACGTGCAGATGTCGCTTGCGAAGAAGTGTGCGTCTTTTGTTTCAAGCTCTTCAGACAGGCAAGCGAGTTCATGAGGCACGTCGAAATAAATCACAAGCGAGAAACTGGCCGGAAGGCAAACTACACACAGATGACGTATGAAGAATTGGGGCGCCATGTCGCCGATGAACTTGAGATCGCGTGTCGACCAGCAAACTGGGGGAGCAATGGGAAGAAGAGAGGTCGTGATGTGGCACATATGGACACAGGGCCGTTGAAAACTCGGAGAGCGAGGTTGGACGGCGTGGGTGTACGAGGAACTGAACATACTCAACATGCTAATGGTATCTGCTTCGTCCATATGGCTTGGCTCTGCTAACATCAACCGAGGTGTGTCTTCTTTTTCTCTCTCGATGCCATCAGCTACGAACTTCAACCCAATTCAAGATGTCACGGAAGGTGCTTTGTTGAGCAACGTCGATGAAATTCTACCGCCGGTTGGTCATCCCGACCTGGCAAGACAAGTAGGGCAGCACTTTGGCGACACTTACGACGCTCCTCTCTTACAGATGATAAGCTCCATTCCATGCACTGGAGATACGGGCTGGGTTGAAGAGATCATTGGACGCGAAGGTTAAGTAGAATGGCATGTAAACTAAGTGCTTTGTTTTCCAGCCGAAGTTTGAACAGCGAAATTTACCTTTATTGTTGAAGTTTCCATGCTGACAACCTTTCGCACAACCTCCGGTGAATTTGGCAGGATAATCTTGGGCCAGGCAGCAACCACTTCGTCTGTAGCAAATATGAAGGTGATGGCATAGCCTTTTTTTATTTCAAAGGCTAGCCGGGCATCAAGAACAACCCTGGGATCTGCGTCAGCCCGTTAGAGAGATGGATGGGGTAAACTTACAGGCCTCCATCCGGAAAACTGAGCTCGTAGGGCTTGCGACCCGCTTGGCCGAGTGCGAACCGGGATATCTCGTATAGTGAGCGCTCGCCTTTCGTAGTAGGCAGGACACACAGGTGTGAGCCACTGTAGTATTCCACCTGTGAATCGCGAGCCCACAGTTGAACTAAAACAACACGCATGCCTGCTTCTGGACCACCCTTCCTAAAACACTCGATATGGCCAGGCAGCTCTTTGTATCTCAACCAGTGCCCGAGGTTGCACTTTTCGAAAAGGGATTCGAGGATGGATCGAATACGCTAGAAAACGTTAGAATCTTGCCTCGTCAAGTGTCGATCTACTTACCACGTCCTCGAGAACCCGTTGCTGACAGAAGTCCAAACCGTGCGGCGACAAGTACTGGAAGCCCTTCTGCTCAATTTCAGAGACATACCCACCGACGTCAAAGTCGTGCAGGTTCACAAAGCCTTCCTCGCGGAGGGAGTCCTTGGCAGTCTCGACTGAGAAGGTGGTTAACGCCATTTGCGCGTACTGGTCGATGCTGTCCTCTACTAGTGGCCATCGAGAGGTTGGGTCGTAAAGTTTTTGTTTGGGCGACTTGGACATCCTGGATTATAGTTGAACCGTCAGTGTCTTTTTGCAGCCTTAGTCGCTTATCAATCGCGGTCTCATTTGTGATTTTGCCGGTCATCTGAGTCAGCGTAGCGGCATGGGGCCTGGGGTCTTATGTCGGACGCAAAAAATGCGAGTATGTCTGTCGACTCAAAATTATCTGCAAGATTGCCTGGCCGGTGTCAACACTTCTCTACGCGGCTACTCAAGCGGTGGTGTGCCGGACCGTCCGGCAGCCGTCGTCCCGAGTCGCTGAGCCGGCCTCCGGCTTGACCTTGGCCCTTCTCTCCAGTCTTCGACCGTCTTGGAACGGGACATCACAAGCTCATCTCCTTCCATACGTGAACATCGTGATCAGTGAGCAGTATATTTTGTGAAGGTTACGTGATGATGACAATGAGCGAGCTTCATGAGGTTCCCTCGCTTGGGTTCACGAATGCCCCCACTATTTCTTCGGCTACGGCGTATCCTCCCCGTTAACCACAGCACTGTGGTTACCATGATCTCAGGGTACCTTCCGAAGTTGTTCACGCCCGCATTGTAGAGGAGGTGGGGCAATCTTCCCTGTTGGATAATAGTATAATGTGTGTAAGGCCACGTTGGGTGCGGCCACTGCACCCCGCTTATGAGGCGATCAGTCTACAACCACAGCTTATCACGTTTCAGTATTAACATGCCGCAAGAGCTGAATTCGGCTTTAGATGCTTCGCTTGCATAGGTGGTGCCTGCTGCGGACATCTTCTCCCGAAGCAGAGAGGACCGCATGCGCGCCCGTCAGCTGAGGCGTATCAAAGCCGATGAGGGGTTCTCAGTGTAACCCTACCAATCGCGGCGCAAGTTCGTTCACAACTCACGAAGTGACCCTCATCATTCAAAGAACATGCCATTTCGCCATCTATGCCGGGCTCTGGATCAATGGTAAGTGAGTATTTAAAGCCGTTAATATCTCCGCATCTCTGATTGTGATCACCTCGATAACACTCCATCGGCACCTCACGAACACTCACCTATACGTTGTCAGCCGCTCATAGAAGACTCATTTGGACCTTAGTAGCGTATGTATGCACTACTTTATCGACTGGCAGAAAACTAACCTACACTTTCAAGGCACTCACTAAGATGGCGTCGAGCGAGTATGCAACCTGTGCGACGTTTGGCTGTGGCCAAACTGGGATTAGAAGAGGGGAGGCCTGCCCGAAATGCAAGGTGGTCCGGCCTGAGAATGATACGAAGGGATAGTCCGGAGCTGAATCACTCAACACGAGCAGTACAAATTCATCCTTAGCTGGCTCTGCACGCACTGGATTGAAGCATTCCTGTAGTTAACTCAGACCTTCGCTACAGTTTTCCCAACAAGGATATGTCGTGTTTGACATAAGCCAAGTATTCGGCTTCATCCATTAGCTGTTTGAAAGTACGAATTACCTCGTGATTGGTTGTTTATTTTTGATGTTTTGATTTGATCGGGGCGATGGGATCATGTATCCGCGCACTTTTGAATATAGTTCGATTTAATGCTCATGGCCGACCTTTTCCGAACATTCCCTCAGAACGTTGTTGTAGAAACCCAACTTCCCAGGATCAAGGTACACTCTCATTGCATAAGCTAGGTTTTGAGCCCTGTCGTTGAATAGAGCTGATGACAGCATGGAATCCATCCCGTGGGTGCGTTCGCACTTTGCTACCATTTTCGCATAGTCCTCGCGATCCCGTAATCGCTGTCTTGTTTGTTCGTCAAGGGGGTGCCCGTTCTCGTCATAGTTCGAGGGTGAACCCATCGAAGCCGGAAGGGCCTCAAGGAACAGGGGGAACTCCACTAGTTCCCAGGGCAGTGTACACGCGCCTTCCCAATCAATGACGCCTAAGACGCAAAATTCATCGTTGACGATGATGTTGCTATGATAGAAGTCCCTGTGCACGAGCGGAAACGGTCCACGGTCTAAGGAAGACAGCCGGCTTGCCATTGACTCGATTCCGGATGGAAACTTCTTGATAGCGGCAACCACCTCCTCAATAGGACCTCCGTTCATGAGGTCTCGAATTGTCTCCATTGACTTAGGAAACCTGGCATATCTTGACCAAGCTTTGAAAAAGGCTGTTGCGGTTTCGAACGGACCACCAATTCCAGGCAGAGGGCCAACTGAATAGCTGCCATGTTTGTCCTTGGACACCGTTCCTATCTTCGGGAGGCGAGCTGAAGTTGTCTCTAACTAGAACTCAATTAGCTTTTAACAGGAAAAAGGACCACAGTTATTGACGGCATGTGTCACCTGAATCCGAGCGATGGAGCTGTAGAAGCTCTGCTGGTACTCCATGGGAATCTCCCCTTTGTGTGCTGCGTAACCGCCGCAAGCATCCACGGCTACATTGCCGGGAAGAAATTCCATGAGTATGAAAGCAACTCCAGTGGGATTGTCGTCAGTGAGTTGATACCCGAACACTCTGGGAACCGGTACTTGGGTCTGGTCGGCAAGCAGACTCATGGTGTCGATTTCAGCTTTCAATTCTGCCACTGTGTACTCCGTCGATTTGGCCATTTGCATCCGTGCAATCCATCGAGACTTGTCTTCAAATTCGATTATGCGAACCAAGTGATGCAGCCCATTTGTAGTGTCGGGAAGTAGGCCGCAAGGGATTTTCCTATTGATCTGAGTGGCATAGAGACATAGCTCTGACTCGTTGACCCTGTTGATGCATTGTTGCACCACTCGCGCCGAAGCGGAACCTTGTGGGTAGTAATGCAAGCCTTTCCAATTTTGCCCAGAAAATGCCATTTTATGTGACGTGTTGTTGTTCTTGTTGTTTGTTGTTGTTTGCCTAGTGTCACGGAGAACGGGCAGGGTAGGAGAGATAAGTAAGTGTTGGAACCTATGCATGGTCCTAAACAATTCATGCACGTAACAAGGATTCAATGACCCCACGAGCCCTGAAACAGGCCAGCGTGGCATTTCACCTGGTACAAGCCATGCAATCTTTTAGGTAGTATTTCGGCCCCCAACTCTGGAGCTAGACACATTTCACTATCACAATACATTCGTTTACACACATGCATATTCGCTGGCTGTACTGACTTACGTCAACAAGCCCGTTGAAGCTTCCAGACTTCGGTATTGAATAATCGGGCCATGCATTCAGCCATTCCCCTCCAACTGAGGGATTCACATAGCGGGGTATATACAGAAGGTTAATTGTAGGTATACATAATCGTCATATGAGGTGTATGCCTCAACAGAGCCTAGACACACATGTATATTAGTAGCGAACCGCAGACTACATGAGGGGACCACTAAATATAGATAGGGATTGAGGAGCAAAGTGAGAAAGTTGGGAAACAGCTAGTTATTGTTTTGCATTAGCGAAGTGAGGCGCTACTGATAAGTCTTCAGAACGCTTTGGCTGTTGGCCAAACCCCGCTCTCTAGCCATAGCTGCTGACTAAAAGCGGCCAAAACCGGGTAGGAAATTGACGAATCATCAATGTGGCCGCTAGCAGCATAATGAGTGGGAGTGTGCGTGAGGGATGGGCTGGTCTTGGCCAGCCCGGCTATATACGGAGGGCGGAGCGGCCATAAACACATTTTAGGTTTGCATATCAAATCTCGAATCTCAAAAGCCTTGCTAGGGGGAAACAGGGAACATGGTCGCATCGCGGGAGGAGGGGACCACCCCGCCACACCCGAATACCGGAGGCTCGCCCACATTCCCGAACGACGCCCGGCATCGCAGCCTCCGCGCCCAGAACTTGGATCCAGAGAACGTCACTCTCCGCCAAGCTGGAGCCATGTTATTCGGTCCGACATGGTCACATTGCAATCTCGTGGCCTTCAAGTGAAGAAGAATTTGCTGGATTGCCTTTGTTCGACTCCCACTGCTCTACGGTCCTCCTTTTGCCTTTGTTGATCACTTTACTTCGCGGATGTCTACGACACGACCAAGTCTCCCTCCAACCGGATATCTCTGCTCGACGCTCCTACCCTGACCTTGAACTTTCCGGCCGGCACGATCCAGTTCTGGCTGCGGACGTCCCAGTAGCTGAGATCCTTGCGCCGCAGGTTGAACGTCGCCGTCGCGGACTCGCCCGCCGCGAGCCTCAGCTTCTGGAACCCGCGCAGCTGCTTCGGCGGCGCTGCTGGCGCGCCGCTCGGAAGGCTGATGTAGAGCTGCGCTATCTCGGCTCCCGCGACGGCTCCGCTGTTGGTCACCGTCGCCGTCACCGTGGCCACCTGGTCAAAGAGGTCCGCCCGGCCGCCGGGAACGACCTGGCCCACGGCCGGACCCGACGCGGCCGTCGAGGTCACGCGGATGCCCGAGTAAGTGTACTTGGTGTAAGCTGTCACTTTTTGTTAGCCATGCTCCTCAAGTGAGACGCAACGATGCAACTCACAAAGTCCAAAGCCAAACTCGTATCGCGGTGCAATGTTGGCCTGGTCAAAGTGTCGGTAATCGATGTACAGACCCTCGGAGAAGTTGTCGTCTCCTGGCGACACGGCGGTGCCGTAGTCTTCGGGCCTCTTGCCGATGGTGTAAGGCAGCTTTCCGTTCGGGTTCGTGGCACCCCATACAACGTCAACGAGCGCGTTGCCGTTCTCCTGCGACGGCAGACCGGCCCACACAATGGCCTTGACGCCCGGCTGCGCGAGGATGGTCTCGAGGATGACCGGTCCCGTGCTGTGAACCACCACGATGACATTCTTGTTGACGGCAGCCACGGCCCGCACGAGCTCGTTGCCGTTGTGCCACGGGTCCAAGTTGTTACGGTCACCCTGGTTCCCGTCGACGGTGATGTAGCCCTCGCCCGAGTCGGAGGTGATGAAGACGAAGGCGGCGTCCGCGCCGCTGGCCGCCGAGGCGCCCTGCTGCGCGTTGTCGGTGCTGCTGGCCGTCACCTGCGTGCCGTCCTGCTGCGCCCGAGCCCGGATCGCGTCGAGCGGCGCCACCACGTACGGGTAGTTGACCGTGCCGGAGCCCCAGCCCATGCCGAGCGTGCCGACGTTGCACCCGCGGTCGACGCACGCGTTGATGCCCTGCGGATTGTTGACCGACGACGACCCGATGACGGCGATCTTCCTCGGCGCCTTGAGCGGCAGGATCCCGCCGTCGTTCTTGAGCAGCACCGTGCCGTCCCTCGCCACGGCCCGCACGTTCTCCTTGTGGTTCGCCTGCACGTTGGCCGCAAAGTTGACGGCCGGGTAGCCCCGGTCCTGTCCGAGGAGGTACCACGCCGCGAGGATGCGCCGGACCTTGTCGTCCACCGTCGCCTGCCGGACCTGGCCGCTGTCGATGGCCCGCTGCAACTGAGGGCCCCAGAGCACGGTGCCGCCGTTGAAGTCGCTGCCGGGCATCATCATGTCCAGCCCGCTGTTGGCGCCGCTCACCGTGCCCGTCGTGGCCGCCCAGTCCGTCATGACGTACCCGGGGAACCCGAGCTCCTGCTTCAGCAGCTTGTTCATGACGGCGTCGTTCTCGCACGCCCACGTGCCGTTCACCTTGTTGTACGAGCACATGACGGACGCCACGTTGGCCCTGACGGCGTCGGCGAACGGCCAGAGGTACAGCTCGTGCATCGTCCGGTCGTCGACGTTGCTGCTCATCGTCTCGCGGTTGCGCTCCTGCTCGTTGGCGATGTAGTGCTTCGCCGTCGCCTGCACCCCCGCCGACTGCATCCCCTCCACCGTCACCTGCGTCGCGATGCCCATGAGGTACGGGTCCGGGCCGAAGCCCTCCCAGTTGCGGCCCGCCGCGGGGATCTTGCCGAGCGCGCCGCACGCCGGGCCGAGCATGACGTGCACGCCGACGCCCTTGGCCTCGGCCGCCTTGAACGCCGCCCGCTGCCGGATCAGCTCGATGTCCCACGTCGACGCCGCCTGGATCGCCGGGGTGAAGGCCGTCACGCTGGTGGCGAAGCGGACGCCGAGTGGGCCGTCCTGCAGACAGAGCTGCGGGTAGTTGATGGAGGACGCCGGGCTGGTGTTGCCGACGCAGGGGCCCTTGTCCCAGCCGACACCGGTCACGATGCCGATCTTTTCGCTCTGCGAGAGTCGGGGGAGTGCCGCGTCTGCTTTGGCGTAGGCGGCTTCCCACTCGGGGGAGCGCCGGGGGCCGGCTGCCTGCTGCGCGTCGGCGAGGGTCATCGCCGCGGCTAGTGCTGCGAGCTTTGGGAGGTGCATGTTAGGAGGTTGAGTTTGCTCGCAGGAATCAGCGTGAGGGTCTCAGCAGGGAATTCGTCCGTGAACTACCGTCAGACCATGATGCTTATATATACTCGCACCGCAAGCTTGTGAACTCGCGAGAACGAGCTCACCCCGCCTTTTTGTGAGGACGATCTGTGTGATTCAATTTGCTCGAACCCCGCTGACCGTCCAGCCAAGCTGCCGAGGAGGAGAAAGGCCGTCCATCCGGGGGGAAGTACGAGAGTTGGAACGTATTATGATCTCATGACCCGTGGCAAGGACGACTCTGGCACCAGAGACGGGCTGCAAGCTGCCCACCTTGTCCGGGCCATCTTGGCGGTCTCTCTCGTGAGGCGACACGTCGTTGCATGCCCCATGACGGGCAGCTCGGTAGTAGCATCCAACGGCTTGGTATTCCGTCCCGCCGGCCAATTAATGATTAGAGTTCGTCCCGTAGGAGACCTTCATCTCCGCCCCTCGGGACACAATATGGGCAGGCTCCCCCGCATGCCACATTGACGGTTGTAGCTTCTTCCGCTGCGGAAATGGGCCTGAGATCAGCCTGACCCTGTTGGCCCGCGCCGTCTCTCATGTGACATTGACGTTGTTGACCTTGGGTTACATTTGATCTCTTGGGACATGGGGAAGATGGGCGCATGCCGGTGTGGTGAAATGAGGGGAAAAGCCTGTGTGACATGTAATATTCCCGCGAATGAGTGCCTCGGGGTGTCTTCTGCCGCATATATGGTTAAACACCAGCCCTGCGTTCAGAAAAAAAGCCAATCTGTTTGCGCCGGTTGAATGCCGTGCGCCCCTGGGTCTTTGAGATGACGTTGTCAACTTAAACATATTAATTTCGGCCCGCCGCAACCCCGCATGAGTATGCCGTTCGCTTGGCTCCGGGTGGTGTGGTGGCAATTACTCCCTCTTTTCGGTCCGCGGCGGCTCACACCTCTGGTAAGTATTTGGCAAGCTTCGTCCTCGAAATGAAGCCGTGAAATACATTCGCATGCCATTATTGAAGGTACCGGCCCTGTTGAAGTTGACGCATTCAAACGTTACTGAGAGTCGTGCAGAGATTTATTTTCACATTAACTCCAATTCTTGCCTAGACCGATGTGCGTGCGGGACACTTCGGCTTCGTGACCAACAAAACCTCCGGTTGAAACCCCATTCCGTCGTCCCGAGGCGGTCGCGTATTTGAGATACCTGCACTCCTTCGTTGATGAATATGACAGAGCCGGCCAACCACCGAGATTCTCATCATTTCATCGCCTACCCAAAAGCCTCTGAGGGTCCAGTAAATACTGAAACATCATATTTCGTAAGGCTGCGGCTTGTGGGTGCTTGAATTAGGGTGGTATCAAAGTCTTCAGTGAGCCCACTCAAGAGATGTTAATGAGACACATTGGCGTTGATAACATCTGATCAACAGCTTTAGAAGTTAGCTTTATGCCCACGGCATTCTGTACTTTCATCACGGTGTTTATAGATTATTCTACTTCTGTTATCACCTTTGTCAGTTGAAACTTCGCTAGCTACTCCTCATCTTCGAAACCAGCATCAATACAAAGGAAACTTGACGGAGCATTAACCCACTATGTTGACAGTGACGTTGAATAATATCTAGATTGATCTGTTGCGGTATTTCCAGCCGCTCACACCCAACAACTATTGAGGCCACGCTCAACTAATATTTAGAACTCGAAGCCACTGTTTGGTCTTCAGAAAGATTGCCAAACTCATTACATACCTAGTCTTGTATACCTTGTCTTAAAATCACAATCAAATTCTAAATTGTAGATCCTGTCAATAAAGAAAACTAAGGGTCATCCACGGATGTAATCACACCTAGAACCGACATTCAAAGACACTAAAACATCAGAGACGATTCAAAACCAGACCATATTCCAACCCGAGTTAAACCATCTTGAGCAATACTTGACTCTCACTAAGTCGCACTCCACCAATGAAGTTCATCTAGTGCTTGTTTTGCAACCCCCTCAATTGCACCATTTGCTGCCGTCAACACTGAAGTTCAAACAATGTGGCCTCCCCCAGTTCCGAACGATTGTCAAACTTTCTCCGGGTTGCGATCAAAATTGTCGGCGAACACAATGTTTCAAAGAACCCTACAACCGATGCTCTAAAAGGCCTGTATGGCTCTCGAAGCTACGGAGACCCATTCGATCTGGATCAAACCGACTTTGTGGCGGCTTCAGTCAGACCTGCCGTGGTAGAAGAGATCCGGCAAGTGCTGTGAACGAGTCACGCATCCCACTCTGGACTTCTTCCCGAGGTAAGAATCTCGGGTACCCAATATCTGAAGACATCTTCACTCAGTAAATGTTGAACATCAGCGTTGGATATTAGGCACGGCGGTTCGGCCCCTGTTGTTTCCGCCTCAGTTGCCCTCAATCGGTACCGAATGGACAAAATCCTCGAGATAAACGAAGAATATGCCTAAGCAGTTGTTGAGCCGGGACTCAGCTTCATGGATCTTGACGAGGAGATCAAGCGCCGGAAGCTCAGACCCTGGATATCAGTCCCGAGTCTACGATGGAGATCGACCGTCGGGGACACGCTCGAGACAGAAGTGTGCTACACGCCAGAAGGGGCGCACTATAAATACGAGTGCGGTATGGAAGTGGTGCTCTCCAGCGGCGGCTTACTGAAGACTGGGATGGGAGGCATGAGTCACAATCAGGGTTGACCTTCATACGCAAGGTACGCCACCAATATTACAAAATACTGCAAAAAACATCTAACGGACGAGACTAGACGATTTGTTCCACCAGTTTAACTATGGTAAGCTACAGTTCGCCAACTTTGTTTCACGAAAGTACCTTGGACCGACCGCATCGCAGGCATTGTCACCAAAATGGGAATGCACCTGACCCCGGCACCGAAAGCTTACATTCGAGTCACAGTGGAGATAGCGAAAGACCAGGACCTCGTGTCCCTTGTGGGCACTTTGACGGACCTAATGCGACTTCGTGTTATTGCAAACCCTCCCCAGATCTTTAACCTTCAGGGTCTTCTTCTCCAGATGGTGTCGATAAACCGAGGGTCCGCCCAGGCTTTAACACCATACACATCATTGGAGCGCCATATCCCAGACTCTTTTATCACCAGCGCGGCAAGTCGTTTCGGCATTCCAGGAAGGAAGGTACGCCGCATTTGCCCTGTATGCCTGTCAAGCCTCATTTACGCAGGAGCGAAGACGTCTGGTGAGGCGATCTCCGACCACAGAATGATGTTCCTAGTATCGATCTGGTGAAGATGGTTGAAGGCACCGACGGGCGAAGCACATGATACCATTAGTACAAACTCATTGCCGACTTTCATGTGTTTGACCGCTACGTCATTGTCATGGGCCTTATCTGGTTTCCTTCTTCGGCTTTTGGCCGAAGTCATGATCTCCAGCGGACACTCACGGAACAAGGGAACAAACAGGTTGGATATTGTGCTCTCATAAATGTCGTGGATATGACGGCAGCCTGCCAAGGTTTTAACCAGCATGCCTTCAGCTGTCTTACATCTCTGCCTAAGGATGCCATCGACCCGTACGGTGTACTTTCGCCGGGGAAGGAGGGCATAACAACACGAGTGCGGGCCCAAAATTGTGAAACCGTCACTTACAGAAGATCTTTTGGCGATAATCGGGTCAGCACTTCCACAGTCACCCAAAACGACCTAAAGAATATGCCATCCGGTGGTTTAACTAACTAATGATCAAAAAAATGTACTGGAATCATGGAACAAAACGAAGATGCGGCCAGTGTGGATTGAACACACGACCTTCAGATTAAGTGATTGAAGTTGACTTCAGTCTGACGCTCTCCCAACTGAGCTATGTCCGCCACGATCTTCGAAAACTCCCTTCACTTTCAGCGCTTAGGTACCTGGCAATCCCGCAATTGGTTTTCGTCAGCAACAGAACGACCGTGTTATTGACTGGTAATGAGGATTGTCTGTGGTGTCCTTGGTGTCCTCGAAGGATGAACATCCTCAACGCTTTGCAGGTGATTCAGACAAACTCAATCGGCTACCCTCGGTCAGCGGAACTAAGAAAGTCAGACTGCATGACAAGCTCAAGGGCCGGACAAGCAAAAACACCCAGTCGCGCCCTTTGGGCGACACGCAAGAGCCGACGTTTGGTGGGCCGTACCATCGGATGCGGAACTAGTCCGCTGCATCTCATTCACCTTAACCCTTGGCATACCTAGGAACCGCTCGATATCAGTGACTCAATCTACAGACATTAATAACATTAAGACTCATAAAAGAGAGCTGAAATAATATAAGTATCATCCAATTTCATCGAAAGGAAGCCAATTGACTCCAATTGCATTCATCGCGATACAGTCTATTCATACCTTTGGACGTGCACCTCGGGCTTGTATCGGACCTCCGTCACACGTCATCTTCAACTTCATTCTCACAAACACCCGACACCATGGGCGATCTCATCCAAGACACGGCCGAGCTTCAATTGGCCTCTCCAGGGTTTGGCAGATCGTTCCTGAAGGAGTTCCTCTTTGACCCGTCTTATCGCAATCTCAACCATGGTGAGATCATATGCCACTCAACCCCGCCTCCTCACCATCTTGGACGAAACCTAATCATGACCAATTCATACAGGCTCCTTTGGCACCATTCCGCGCCACGTTCGAACGGCTCTTCGTTCCTACCAAGATGAGACCGAGGCTCGTCCCGATCAATTCATCCGCTACACCTACCAAGACCGTCTCAGGCTCTCCCGCCAGGCCATTGCGAACCACCTCAACGCCCCCCTGTCGACCATAGTCTTCGTACCGAATGCCACGAACGGCATCAACACCGTCCTCCGCAACCTGTACTGGAACCCCGACGGGCTTGACGAGATCCTCTACTTCAGCACCATCTACGGCGGCTGCGGCAAGACGATCGACTACATCGTCGACACCCGCCTCGGCCTCGTCTCCTCCCGCGCCATCCCCATCACCTATCCGCTCGAGGACGACGAGATCGTGAACCTCTTCCGGGAGACGGTCAAGCAGGCCCGCGCGGAGGGCAAGCGCCCCACCATCTGCCTCTTCGACGTCGTCTCCAGCCTCCCGGGCGTCCGGTTCCCCTTCGAGGCCATGACCGCCGCCTGCCGCGAGCTCGGCGTCAGCAGCCTCATCGACGGCGCCCAGGGCGTCGGCATGGTGCCCATCGACCTCTCGGCCCTCGACCCGGACTACTTCGTCTCCAACTGCCACAAGTGGCTCCACGTCCCGCGCGGGTGCGCCGTCTTTTACGTGCCCGAGAGGAACCAGCACCTCATGGCCTCGACGGTGCCGACGTCCCACGGCTACGTGCCGCGGTGCGGCGCCCCGAGGTTCAACCCGCTGCCGGCGTCCAGCGAGTCGGCGTTCGTCAGCAACTTCGGCTTCGTCGGCACCTACGACAACAGCCCCAACCTGTGCGTCAAGGACGCGCTCGAGTGGCGGGAAAGCATCGGCGGCGAGGACAAGATTGTCGAGTACACGTGGACGCTGGCCAAGGAGGGCGGGAAGAAGGCCGCTGCCATCCTGGGCACGTTCATCATGGACAACAAGGCCGAGACGATGACTAAGTGCAGCATGGTCAACGTGGCGCTGCCGATGGTGATGAGTGATGAAGCCGAGACTCCGTCGATCGGCCCGGACGGCACGGTCACGGTGCCGCAGAAGGAGGCCTTCCCCATTGTCAATTGGATTGTCGAGACATTGATCGGGGATTACCGTACTTTCGTCGCCGTCTTCTGGCACGACGGCCGCTGGTTTGTTCGGGTGAGTGCGCAGATCTACCTCGACGAGGAGGACTTTGAGTGGATTGGCCACACCATGAAAGAAATCTGCCAGCGTGTTGGGAAACAAGAATACAAGACAAAAGCGGAGTAACGTAGCATAGAAGTAAGCATCACTACCCTGGATGGAAAGAAGGGTCAAATCTCGTCACAACTTTGAAATGTCGAATATATACTTTCATCACAATGCCATTCATTTACTATGCCGGCTAGATAAGCTCAGAACATCTAAGCTAAGAATGAGGATTCGCCACCTTCGTCTTCTTAATTGTCATTTAATAAAAAAAAATCTGGGTGTCGTCTCAGACGCTCATAACCACTGCGATTAACATGGCTTGGAGGACAGCTATTAAAGCCCCCGTGGCAGCCACAGATCTCCGCTCACTCCCGGACGTCTTCGTCGAGCCGGCGTTGTTGTTGGTGTCCCTGGAGAAACCACAAGTGAATCCTTAATGCCTTGAAAGAAATGAAGTTTTGGTTCGCGCGCTCGGTGTCAATGCTTACGCCGCTGCGCCGGGTGCGGCCGGGGCCGCCGCCTGTTGGCTGTTCACAATGTGCTCCGCCATACCGAGCGACATGTTGCCGCCGTTGAAGGCCACGAATTGCGACTTGAACATGATGTCTCCGTAGATCTGGAGCCTCGAGGTGGTTGCCTGCAGGCCTCCGAAGCAAGCTGAGGGGAGAAGGTGTTAGCGTTTGCGCTTAACCATGTACACACATGAGGTGCATGAGGGGTAAGTAGCTTACTCTGAGCATCGACTTGAGCAAAGTTAATATCGCTTCCCTTGACGCGGGCCATGTAGACACCGCCGATGTCCATCATGAGATCGGGAAGCTGAGCGTTGCAGGGGAAGGTGACACCGCCAACAGTCTGGTCGTTCTTGGCGCCCTGGACCTGCTCGTAGTAGGCCTGGACCATGGGAGGGTTGGCCAGGATGAGGGTGGTTCCGGTGTCGGCGATGGCCTGAGCGCCTGGGGTGCCCTGCTGGACCTGGCCGCCGGCGATGGCGAACTTGTCCGAGGTGAACTGCCAGAAGCCGCTGGTGGTGTTAATGGGAATCCATGCCATCTGGCCGGTGAACTTGCTGTTGTCGATGCGACCGAACTCGTAAGCGCCGACAGACTTCTTGCGGAGGTCAGCGGTGAAGACGGGCTCAGCAAGGCTGGGCATGACGTTGTCGAAGAAGGTCTTCTGGGCCTGGGGCTTGACAGTGTTGAGCTTGGAGAAGGCGAGGCCGAGCAGACCGTTGTTGGCGGTATCCCGGACGAACTGCTGAGAGACGGCGGTGGCCATCTCGATAGCCTGCTTCTCGACGACGGCACCGCCAATATCGACGCGGTCGGTACCGACGACACCCTGAGCACCGGAGCCATCACCGTAGCGAATACTGAAGGAGCTGCCCTGGATCATGGCAGCACCCTGACTCTTGGTGGGGTCGTACAGCTGGTGGCCTTGCTGGGAGGTGGCATCGAGCATGGAGGTGAAGACCCAGAGGTCGGATGAGCCGGAGTCGAAGTCGACGTTGACCTCCTGGCCACCGATCTTAATGGGCGAAACGTACTCGACGTCGTTGCGGATCGGGGTGGCGGTGACGAGACCGGTTCCGGGCTGGCCAGCGGCGGCGCTCTGGTTGGTTGCACTCTCGGCGAGAGACTTGAAGCCTTCCGCGGCGGGAGGCTGCGGGTTCTTGGCGGCTTGAGCGTCCATAGCGTCCATAGCATCCAGCAGACCCTGGGGGATGGGCATGCTGTACTTCCGGTACGCCTTGATCAGTTGCCTCGGTCCATTGTGGCCCTTGAAGTTCTCGTTGGGCACTCTGGGAATGATGAATGAGCGCTTCTGGATGTTGCCGCGCTTCTCGACGGGAGAGGCATCGACCAAGGCCAAGAGGCCGAAGAAGAGGACCAGCGACCGCAACACGGATGGTTCCATGATGTCTGTTTTTCTTGTCTATCGTCCGTCACCAGGACAACTCTTGCAAATCAAAGGAGCAAAGGAAACAAGCAAGACCACACCAGGTGGCTCGGGGGTTGTCAAAGAAGGACGAGGGCTATCACCAGGAGCCCTCAGATATAAGAAATTAAAAGTTCACGAATGAATGGAACTGGTGACGGAGGCGAAGGATAGGAAATGGCCAAGAAGTGAAGAGTGAACCAAGACGAAGGAGAAGAAGAAGAGGAGGATGGATGGTGGGAGGATAGAGGCGAGTTAATGTTCAAAGTAGGAAACCCAAGAGATGGCGACTGGCGGGCAACAGAAGCGAGGATTATACATGTTGCAAAAAATGGGACGACGACGTCGTGCGCTCGTTGCTTGGAGGCTCCAGGCGGGCCAAGTCTCAAGTTGTGATGGCCTGGTCACAGATTGTCCCGGCCAGCAAGGGCGTGCGCGTCCATGTCAGGCCGGGCAAGCCCTGGGACCGGACGGATCTCGCGCTGCAACCGGTCGAACCACTGCGAGTAACTGACTGGAGGGTTGAGCGGCGAGAGCGAGGTTGAGAGGCGAGGGGTGTGGGTTGGGATCAGAGGTCGAGGTCCCTCCCGCCAGTCAGGATCCAAGACATGAGTTGCGGCAACGGTGTGGATCTGGCAGCGTGTTTGGAATTGTGCGAATACGTCTCGGGGCAGATCGGTCACAAGCAGGGGAGTCCCCTTACCCCACAGCAAGCCAAGTTGTGATGCAGAACAGGGATACCGGTCGATCGCTGCCGGGAGACTAGCGCAGGGGCTGTGGGTTGAGGGTGTGGGAGCCAGGGAGGGAGGATGTGACGGTTTGGTGGTAGAGGTGGTGGCTGTCGTGGTTGTGCTGCTCGCTTTCTGCTTACTCGAGTGCCGGTAGGAGGTCTGAGGGAGCCAAGAAATGCTGGTGCTTCGGATCTGAAGTCTGCCAGGCCGTGGAAACCAGGTCAGCCGTTGTGATTGAAGTCTCATTTAGCTCACGTCGAACCATTTAAGCGTGGTTGCTTTGGCAGACGGCTTTGCGATGTGATCCCGGTCCATCTCGAGAACGAAGACAACGCCGCGAATTGGATGGATGGGCCGCCGGGGAGAAGGGCGGCGGTAAGACGAGGGCGCTGTCAATCTGCTTCCTCGGGGCCAACACCACTGTTAGACGTAGACTAAGCCCTGGTGGTTTGCTCGTGTGGTGAGTTAGCGTCGTGCTCGAGAGACGCAAGCGCCGCGGCCAAGAGAATCAAGCACTCGGGATCTGCTAGCCGGGCCGTTGCATTTTCTCCAGTCCTCTCTCGCAGATGGCCAGACAATCTGCTCTCCCCTTGTCTCCACCGAACGGCGACGATGAGCCGAGGGGGAGTGGTGACTGTATGAGGATCCCGTTGATCCAGAAGCTTGACCATGGTGGCTAAGCATTTAGACGAAGTAGCAGGTAGAACAGATGTGGCCCACGCCGCCCCAGATCCCCACCAGCCTTATTCCAATTAATCGAGCTGAGATGCAGAGTGGCTGGAGGCCAGATGCCGGCTCGCAGGTGCTGGAGTCGAATTGGGGCGGCTTCTTGATTTCTTTTTCTTCAGATCAAACACTGACAAAAGGGGACCGGCGAATATCCGACGAGAGGAAGTTGGAAAGCGAGCGAGGGAAAGCGGTATTGATTCTATTCTTGGCGACCTGTGTCGAACGGCAATCCTTCCACCGCTCGAGGTCGAACCGGGCTCCCGCTTGTCGATGCGACTGTGAGCCCCTTGTCGGTTGGAAACGAAAGGCAAAGAGGCAGTTTCCAGTGACGGAAAAGACGAGGAACAGCGTTCTGGGCTCTGGCCAGGGGGTAGGCTCGCGGTAGGTACGTCAAGTTTCTGCGGTCGCAGTGCAGGGCAAGGGGTTCGAGCGCGGGAGAGCGGCGGAGGACGGAGGGTTCGACGGTGCATTCCATCCAGACGGTATCCCGGATGAATCTCGTCATTGGGTTCTCGCTGGTCTGGTGGGAGCATCTCAGCCTTCGCAGTTGTTTCCGCTTGGCGTTTCAGCGATCCCCATGGTTGCTCTCCCGCCGCTGGCTAAGCCTCAAGACGCTGGGCAGGCGATGAGGAGCGACGGCTAAGACTCTTTGGTGCCAAGGGCGATCTTGCGTACGCCCCCCAGACGCTTGGCGGACTAAGCTTTGGGTGTTGCGGATGCTGAATACCGAACATAATTAGGTCCTGGTCGTCGAGGCCATCGGACGAAGAGGAAACGAGCGCCATTTGCTGAGCGCGAAGCCAAAACTGTCGTTGTTTGCGGAACCCGGACTCCCCAGCGCGCCAGGGACAGGCGGACATCGTTCTCGCGTCTGTCACGCCAGGCTGGTGCAGGTGACGGGTGCCTCGAGCTGCACGACTTGTGTCAAGGTCTCGTCTTGGGTCTCGCTCTCTTTCTCGCGGCCCCTTGACTGAGACTCTGAGTCCTGTCGGTCTGCTGGCTGGCTGCTCGTGTCTCCGCAACCATCTTCTCCTGTTGAGGAGAAGCCCCTGGATCCAGGAGGTTCAGGAGAAAGGAGAAAGGATACGAAGGGACGGGCAACTCGGCAACTTGCTGGCTCCAGCTGACGTATTTCCGGGTAAACGGCGCGGCGGAGATACGCAGCAGCGCGCAGTGTTCGTTGTAGGCGTTTGGAAGCAGAGTCATCGTCGTCCCAGTAGGGGCTGGCGCGGGCCACCGAGACCCAATCGGTCGACGGTGGCCACTGGCGGCCGGGTCTGCCCACGTCTGCTGGCGGCTGGTGGTGCTGGAAGCGGCCAGTGGTGGTGGGGGGAGCCCCCTCGACTCCTCTCCAGTGGCCGTCCCCAAGTGGACGGGCTGACAGGCCCTGAAACGATCCACCGAACATTCTGAGACGGCGCTCTGCGGCGGCATCCCGGTCAGTTCGCGCTCCCGAGCCGGCCAAATCTTCCGAGCGGCACACGCGCCCGGGCGCTGGTACGTGTACGTACCTGCACGACGTGACTTTCCAGGTCGTCTTCAATGACAACTGGAATACCTTACTACAGCGGTATGTACTGCGGTGAAGTGAGTAAGGGGAGGCAGGGTACTCGGAGAACAAACAGTCAACGTCGGCCACCATGGTCATGCCCTGCGCCAGCCACCTTAGCAGTGAGTAAGGCGCTCTTAATTGGCTGGAGGCGAGGCGTCACAGGCGTGAAGGCCTTGCAACACGATTTGCAATTCTGTTTGCTCCTCGAGAAACGTGGCTGGGCTGAGCATCAAGCACATCTGTTTCCGCTCCATCTTTGTGACGACGCCTGATGCACTTCGCCCCAACGATTCGACGTTGCAACAGGCCGCTGCTGTCTCTCCCAACGACCGCGACGAACCGCCCGATGGAACAGCGTCCAGCGGCTTCAGACCGGGGTTGAGGAGATGTCCCATCTTCCATGTCCTGCGGCCAGGTGTGCATGAGCCATGCCATGCGATGCCTTGCCTTGCCTTGCCATGCCATGCCACGCCGCGCGGAACGCAGTCCATGTCATGCGGTCGACGGTTGCCCGAATGGCATTGCGATGGCGTAGGGCAAGACAGGCAACTAAGGTTGGTCCGTCACGTTGCGAGGAAACCGGACCCTGCGGCAAGCACAGCACAAGATGAGATCAACTGTAAAATCGGGTGCCTGGTGAGTCAAGAGTGGGCTCGCCGGCCGCCATCATCTGAACAGGCGCGTGCCTCGGGATACATAGAAGTAGGTTGTCATGTCGGAGGAAGCAACTCTAAAAGCCAACCTAGATCAGGTGGATGGGGAGCCTGGGAGGGAAATCGGGTTCCAGGGGGCAGCCAGGCTTGGATCGAATTTAGACTCGCAGCCGCGATGAGCGATGATGTAGTCGATGGCGATTGTGGTGTTGATCGTGGTGGTTGCAACGTTCGTCAGGAGGAGAGCCCAGAGGCAACTTAGTCGGGGCAATCTTAACGTTATAAAGGCCGCATTTTGCAGTTTGGGCATCGTTCTTGGCAGCTTGGCAGGTAGGAGGTTTCTGGTGTCGAAGGAGGGGTCCCGGAGTCAGCGACATGCAGAGCAGAGCCCGCGAGGGCTGTTGGATGCCGCAACTCGTCGCCTCTCGTGTTCGGGATTTCCGACAGGACGTTCTATGTCCGAGGATACCGGCTGAGATCAGCACCATCGATTGCGACATGTGAGGTGACGTTGACGGCGTGCTGAGGATGTTGCCGTGAGCGCTTGGCGATGGCGACGGCGACGACGACGACGACGGCACGTTTGTGATGTGACGAGGATCCAATCAAGTGGCGCGATGCCTGAACTCCCGGGAATCAATCTTTCTGCGGCTCTCTCTTGTCATGTTCCACCGGGTCTTCCACCGGGTCTGGGCGGTGGAAACAGAAAAAGCTTGAATATGCAGGGCGGCAAGTAATAAAGTGGGAAAGAAACAAGCAGTAAACGGGCCAGCAGGACGCCCACATTAGAACATGGAGTAAAGTTGTAAACGAGTGGAATAACCAACGCCTTAAGGATGAACAAACGCTGCATCGCACCGCAGTCTTGTGTGTTTCTGCCAAGCCGGAAACTAGAGAGGCGAGAGCGATGGACCGAGGAACCGGCGGTGGATGGATGGTACGGTGCTGGTGACGGTGACGGTGATGGCGACTGGATCCCGAAAATCCTGGGGAAAATTGGCGAGAGACGCTGCCTCGGAGTTTCGGACTTTGGTGTGTGGAGAGAGAGAGTGTGTGTTTTTGTGTGCGCCTCATCAGGCAGGTAAGTTAGCCACAGTACTAAGCCAACCGAAGAAGCCACCACCACCAGGGGCCAAAAAGGGAAAGAGCGGAGGAAGGAAAGGGCCCCGCTCCCCCACGTGATCTGGCCCGTGCCACGGCTGAAGCTCGGATCCTGCGGATTCCACGGGAGGCGAACTGTCAGCAGCCAATTGGGAGTCACGTCAGCGGTGAGCTCCACAAAACACCCGAGGACCACCCGCTCAGTGGGCGAGAGTCTAGACACATGACTGGCCACGACGGGGCCGTTCTGGACCCGAGCGCAAGCAGCCAATCCCCGTCCGGGACGGGCTCCCAGGCTGATTAAGGTGCGAGCGGGGACTGGAGGCGTGACCTGCGCCCGACTCGTTGCAGCCCGTCAAACACCACTCTCCTCAGGTAACTACCACTAACTACCTAACCAATATTACCTCCATACCTCCTGCGGCAAGGTACCTTGGGTAGGTAGGTAGCGAGAGATGCCCCGCCTTGCGTCCCGGCTCCGGTCCAGCCGCCAGCCTCGCTGATTACCGCAGCGGGCGACCATACAGCGTGCCGCAAGGTACCTATTTGCGCCTGCGAACTCGCGCCCACCCGCCCGCTCCACCGTCCACGTCCTCTGCACCCGCACCACCGCAACCGCAACCCAACCAACCTTCCCCACGCGCAGCGCTCGCTTCCCGCGCAAACCTCGACGACCTCCGTCGGGTCTGGCCAGACGCCCACACACGCCCACGCCCACACCCACACAGTCACGCACACCCCATCCCTCCATCCATCCGCCGTCTTGTCGTCGGTGTCTCTGCCACTGTCCGTCAGAACATCACGGCGTTTCTCCCCGTCGTGACCCGTTCCATCGCCGAACCCGGCACCGCCATATCGCGCCCTCCGTCCAGGGTCCAAGACACCCGACCGAGCCCCCCTCCGAGATATCGCCCTCCGTCCTTTGACACCCGTCCTGGGGGAACAGTCCCTCATCTTGCTCCGTCCATCCGGTCGGCCGCTTCCTCCTCTCGTCTCCCCCTCCTTCCCCCTCCCGAAGTAGGACCCAATGTCAGACGATGAGTTCACCGGCCCCGACGGCCCACCCGGCAGCGCCGGTGCCGACCGCGACAAGCGCGCACCGCGCTTCAGCTGGACCCCCGCCTACGAGGCCACCTTCTTCCGATCCCTCTGCGACTCGGTCCAGTTGGGCCTCCGCGAGAATCACTCCTTCAAGGCCGATGCCTGGGATCGCGCCGCCACCGCCCTCCGCGAGAAGCACGGCGCATACCCCACCAAGAGCCATCTGGTAAACAAATCAGATAATGCTCGTAAGAAGTTTCGCCTCTGGCGCGGGCTTCGCGAGGACCCCGAGTTCCTATACAACCCGACTACTCGCACCGTCACCGCATCCGAGGAGGCCTGGAAGGCGCACATCGAGGTTCGTTGACGCGCGCGCGCCTTGTCCATCTTCCCTCCCCCGCTGTTTGGCTATCGTCCCCCCAGATATGGCCGTGCTGGACCTTATCGCTGACATTTTCCTCGCAGAAAGAGCCGTTGTCGCGCGCGTTACGAGGCCGCCCGTTTGAGCACGAGCAGTATATGGAAATCCTTTATCCCGATGTCGTCGGATCCGGCGGCGCTCCGAAGCGCATCATGAAGCCGAAGCGCAAGGGTCCCGATGTGATCCAGGGCTCCGAAGACCCGGATATGCCGGGTACTGCCGTTCTCGACCTCCAGGTTGAGCCGCCATACCGCCCGCCCTCCCAGTCGGGCGTGAACCAACCGGCGCAGGCCCGCGGCTCCGTGAGCCAAACCCCGGCGGCACCCGTCCACCAGCCCATGATACCCCAGCAGCAGCAGCAACAACAGCAGCAACCTCAGCAACGACCCACATCCACCGCGATCCCGCCCAGAACGCACATCGCCGGCACGAGCGCGCTCACGCCACCCGAAGAGACGGCAACGGGACGCAAACGGTTTCCGCAGCAGGCACCAACATCCGAAGGCGCCAAGGCCCCGACGGCGCAAATGGGACACACGGCGCAACCCGCAGAGAAGAGGCGCCGGATATCCGGCTACACCAACGCCGGCCAGGCATCGGCCTCGGCATCATCGTCCGCAAACAACGCCGACGCGACGGCCTCGATGGTGTCTGCCGGCAAGCAGCTGATGGAGGACGGACTCCTCAAGATCGCCGACGCCTTGCGCGGCCGCAGTCCGCCTAGGTGGCCCGAGCAAGCGATCGACATCTTCTTCCGCGACTTCTCCGACGAGGACATGGACCTGCAGCTTAAGATTGCTGAGAAGGCGCTCGCAGACGACAACAAGGCCATGATCTTTTGCAAGATGCCACAGCCCCTGCGCAAACACTGGGTGAAGCGGCTGCGAGAGCTGCACAACAACAGCCGCAACGCGTAGTTGGGCGGGTATGGGCAGACGGGCAGGACCGAGTAAACGAATGTGTCCCCCGCCCGGTTCAGTGTAGGATTCGTGGCAACGGCGTTTCGATGTGAGCCGACCTTTTCGTGAGCGTGGGTCAGCGAGCGGGCACAAGGGGCCAAAGGCAGGCTAGGCTGGCAAAGGCTTTTGGGGGCACTTTGAACAAGAGAGGGCTGGATAAGCGGGAGATGCGAGGGCGTTCTGGGTGTCCGGTCTGGGGCAGGTTCAAACGGGGTTGGAGGAGTTAGCAACCAAACGGCATAGCGACTGGGATGTTGAGCTTTGGCGACACCTACATTTTTTGTCTGTACGATTCTACGATACTACTCTTACTACTACCACTACCACCACCAGGAGAGCAGCGGAGGCAATTTTCGGGCCGAGAGCGGCAGGTCTCCTTTAGTATATTCAATACTTATTGTCGATATCGGGTATTTGTTTGGTGGAAAGGTTTTGGTCAAGTGCGTACGTGCCTCGGCTGCTGTGGTGGTGAGCGCGCTGGATCGTAACTGTGGTAAGCCTGTGACAAGTCATTCAAGCATGCGTCATGATGGCACAACATTTGTGCATGTGTGTGACGGTGAGGAGTATCATATCCGTATTCGCCCTGAACGCCAAGTACATACATGAAGCGGAGAGCCATTCCACGTCGTGTTCGTCAAGACGCAATTTCGCCCCGCGCCCGAATCCGCGCTGCAATCATGCCAAAGAGAGAAGAGTTCTAAGCCACCCGCAATCCAACCTGTCATTAGTGGACCTGCTCGTTGCTCACTTCTTGCCCTTGGTCTTGTAGAGGTAGCTACGAGGAGGTTAGTGACATTGCCTCTCATGTGTACGTCAAGAGAGAGAGAGAGAGGGGCGGCTGGCAGCACGTACTTTCCAAAGATACCCTCGCCAAGCCCGACGACACCCAGGATGCCCAGGCCCAGGCCGACGTTCTGCCACGACAGGCGGCCGCGCTCGTACAGACCCCAGGCCTTGTATCCGAGGAAGGCGCTCAGGCCGACGACGCCGACGAGGTTGGAGACGACGAGGGCGCTCGCGCTGCCGTCGCTGAGGCTGGCGAACTGGCGCTTCAGCCAGCTGTCGGCCTTGCGGGCCTTGCCGGCGGCCTTCTTCTTGGCGAGGTCGGCCTCGGCGCGGGCCTGCTCCTCGCGCTCGATGCGGTCGGCCTGGGTCTCGGTCTGGACCTCCTGGTCGAGGAAGTCGTTGGGGACGGTGTGTACGCTCGGCATGTCGACGTCGACGAGGGACGAGGTGGAGGCGACGGACTCGACCGAGACTTCGGGGGGCTGGGGGGCGGCAGCCTGGAGAGAGAAAGATAGGAAGATCGAGGTCAGTCTTGGTTGATGGCAGACGTCATCGCTACACAAGGGCAAGAGATGAAATGCGCAGTTTTGGGACAGTGAAAAAATCATCACGCGATCAGTCGACGTACCTCCTCAGGAGTCTGCTTGGGGCCCTTGGATGCGACATCAGCGTACGACACTGCATGATTGTTAGCAACAGGCACACGCATCAACAAGGCACGGCGGACAAAGACAAGGACGTACTTGTGGTAAGAGGTGAGGCTGGAAAATTAAGGTAAGGTAGGTAGGTAGGAAGAAAAAGGTTGCAGGAAGGAGGTAGGTTTGCGAGAGAGAGAGGTGTGTGTGTGGTGGTGTGTGAAGGTGTGTAGATCAACAAATGACGTGGGACGGATGACGGGAGCTCCCTTTTTATTTGGCAGTTGCCATGTGAAGGGGGAAACCGGGAGGAGGGAAAAAAGCAGAATAGGGCGGAAAGAGATGGCGCACGAGGGGGACCAGGACGGCAAGGTTGGTGGTCGCTGGCCTGGTGTGGCAGGCCGTCCGTCAGGTGGTTTGACCACCACCCTCCCCCCCTCGAGCTTTCCTTGATCTTGGTTGGCGCGCTGGCCTGGAGACCAATGACGTATGCGGCTCGGGAGCTTGGGACACCAGAGCTGGCGGCCAATCAAAACGTCATATATCCACCTTTTGTGGGGGTGTTCGGCCTAGGCCCGGGGAAGAAGCCGGGAAGTGCCAGGAACGGTGTCATGCAGCGGGCCATTCTCGGATGGGGCCCTGTGCTGTCACCGGCAGGCGTAAATGATGTTGTTCATGCTCATGGACCCAGAGGGGGAGTCATCCAGTGCCGTTGCTGGGCAATGTGAAGCTATTCCCACCTCAGGCTCCCCTCTCCGCCCAAGCACCACAACAATCCCATACCCAGGCACGGAAGAAAGGGGAAAAAAAAGAAAGAAAAAAAACCCCGCGAAAAATCCACAACACTCAGAGAAGTGTATGTCTATTGTTTTGAGTTGTTGGTAGTACACTTTGTACACGATTATGGTACATAGAATATGCCCGAATTTTCCCGTCATGCTTGTCATTAGCCGCCCTGCGTAGGTCGCCCACATCCCC
Organism: Colletotrichum tropicicola; assembly: GCA_025962755.1. Lineage (NCBI taxonomy): Eukaryota > Fungi > Ascomycota > Sordariomycetes > Glomerellales > Glomerellaceae > Colletotrichum > Colletotrichum tropicicola. The sequence goes on from JAOWMA010000095.1 coordinate 26,762, forward strand.
GCTCTCGCTGTTGCCCACGTGCACAGGTTCTATACTGGTTGTTTTTGCGAAAAAAGTCTTTTCCTTTAGTTGTTGTTCGCCGCGGTAGCGTCTGTCGCCTTGGTATGGGGCTTGGTGAGGTCGACAGTCTCATCCACAGGAGCCTGCTTGGGCGTCTCGTCCTTCTTCTCAGCCTCGGGCTTCGCCTCGATCTTCTTCACCTCGGAGTCGCTCTTGATCTCGGCGCGGGGGGCTTGGTCGGGGGAGTCGGCCTCGGTCTTCTTCTTCTCCTCGACGGCGGGGCGGGAAGGGGGCGCGATGGAAGCATCGGCGTTGGCGTCGAGCGAAGGCTGGGCGTCCTCCTCGGGGGCCTCGTCGTCGGCTAGCTCAGCACCATACACGTCGGGGTACTTGCGGAAGCACTCCTGCATTCCCCTGCAACCAGTTAGCGCCAATCTTCATCAGGCCCTGCCGTTGCCTGGAGGGTCAACATACTGGAACTTCTCGATGCAGTCCATGCCCTTGGGCTCCTCCTTGGAGTAGACGAAGCAGCTGAACGCAGCCTTGAACTCCTCGCCGCAGGGGCCGTCCGCCATGCCGCCGAGGCACGGGCAGTCCCAGTTGATCTCGCCCGTCTCGGGGTTGAAGGCACCCTGCTGGTCGGCCTCCGCCTCCAGGGCCTCGGGAGAGCCCGGGGCCGGCGCGCCCTCGGCCTCGCCGTCAATCGCTTGGGTCTTGTCGCTGGGCTCCGCGGGGGTCGGTGCCGGCGCAGCAGCCGGAGTGGCAGCGGGCGCGGGCTTTGTCGCCTCGGCCTTGACGATGGCTCGCTTGCGCTTCTCTTCGACGATGGCATCGACGGTGGTCAGGTCGGAGTCGGCGAATTGGGACGGCGCGGGAACTGTTCGGGCTATTCGCAGACGGAATTAGCAACACACATCCCTTGGTCGCAGAAGCTTCGTGCAGTGGACTCACGGATAGGCTCCTCAGCAAAAACCGGGCTCGTGTTGTACCAGTAGACGGCTCCGACTGCAAGACCCCATCTCAAAGCAGAGCCCTTCCACGTCCGGGGCTTGTCGGCGGGTGATGTCGAGGCGAATCGTCGAGGGGCTGCGCGAATTGCGGACTGGCGGGCGGCGCTCAGGGCGCGAGGCGTCGACCGGACGGCGCTGCGATACATTGTGAAGCTGAACCAGAAAGGAAAATACAAAAGACGGGTACAATGACAAAGGGGAAAGGGGGGGAGGCAGTCGATTCGCGGAGGGCGCGGAAGTTCGTGGCGACGGAGCTGGTTGGTAATCCAGGACTAGGAAAGAAAATTGAAGCTTCGATTTCGGGTTCAGCCGAGGTTTAGGCGGCGCATCGGTGCGTGGCTCTGCTGAGTGCTCCGGCCGATCGGGCGGCCCAAAAAAACATGGAAGTTGAGAACCCGGAAGAACGTATTGTGGAGCTCTCCCTCTCACTGGTCGCATTCAGTTGTACCACTTTATCGTGCGTGCGACTGACTCTGCTTCTGGTTGATGACAACTACACATCATGGACGGCGAGATACCCGGTACACGTTGATGATTGCTGATGAGTCTAGGCATTTCACTGGAGATATTGCATTGCATTTACATCCACTCTGCACGTGGCGTTTTCCTGGAAGCAGCCGGCCATTGCTTGCTCGTTGAGGTTTATCTGTATTTACGTCCATAGATGCGCGACTTGTTTGCTGTCGACAAGGGCTACTTAGACCGTGAGCGAAGACCTTCACCATGGCGCAGAGTTTTGAGTGGCGCCCAGTATCCCTGCTTCGGGACCAACAGCAGCAAGGCTCACGTCCCGAAGACTTCGCACTCGTCGTGCTCCACCAGCCGTTGAGGCAGACCAAAGTCTTTGATTCGCTGTGGAACAACGGTATGCCACGGCCTTGGACATTGAGCGTCGCGAGCTACTAACGCAATATGCAGCTGTTGCGAGAGTCGCAGCGGACGGCGGCGCAAACCGACTATACGACCTGACCAAGGCGGCCGAGGCGCAGTCGAACGAGACCCTTTACGTGTGTTGCGAACCCCCGCCCGGCAGGTGATTCCATCTGACTGTTACAGACCAATCTCGACGTGATCATCGGCGACTTGGATTCTATCCGCCCTTCCGTTAGGGAATACTATTCCCAGCTGGAGAAGCCTCCCCAGATCATCCGCCGACCAGAGCAAGATGCGCCCGATTTTCACAAGGCCGTCTCGTGGGTGCGGTCTAACCACGCCTCAGGGGTCGACGTCGTCGCCCTGGGCGGCCTCGGCGGCCGCGTCGACCAGGGTCTCAGCCAGCTTCACCACCTGTACGTCTTCCAGCCAGGTCCGACCTATGATCAGGGCCGGCTGTTCCTCGTCTCGGGCCAGAGTTTGACCTTCTTGCTCCTGCCTGGCCGCCACCGCATTCATGTCCGGGAGGATGGCGAGGACGTCTTTGGCAAACACGTCGGCATTATCCCGATCGGAGGCCCCAGCTTCCTCACCACCAAGGGCTTCGAGTGGGACGTCGAAAACTGGGAGACCAAGTTTGGAGGTCGCATGAGCACCAGCAACCACGTGTTGCCCGAGTCGAAGGTGGTCGAGGTCGAGACGACGAATGCAGTGCTTTTCACCATTGCCCTCGCGGGCCTTCAATAGACCAAACTCGACTGCCGCTTGCTGTACATGGTGTGTCCCCCAAATGCCCGAGAAAAATATGCGCGTCTGCATGCTGCGGCCGCCGACGCCAAACGCCATGCCATGAAGATTCCCAATTTCGGCTCGCTTTTGCCCCCACCCAACTCCAGCCAGGCAACGGAATCATCGCAGAAAGTGTATGCACAGCCAGCAGAAGAGGAAGAAGACGACGACGCCGGCCCAGAAAATCCACTTGTCCTCCTTTGCACGACGCTCAATCATGCGGATGGTGTCGCCGGAAATGCCCAGCGTGTTGCCCACCGAGTATAACCTCTTTTGGGTGTTCTTGAGCATCTCGCGCTGCGTTCCCAGGTCTCCGAGCACTGCCTGACCGCGGGCGATGTACTCGTCCAGGGCCGAATTCGTGCTGGCGAAGAAGTTCTGCTCTCGCAGAGCATGCTGCTCTCTCGTGACATCGTTTCCACCCATGCTAAGCCCGCCGCCCGCCTGGCCTGTCGAGGCTCCTCGGCTGTGGAAGGTCGACGACGACTTGTTGACGTTGGCGTAGGGGTTCTCGGGCGTCGCAGTGACGTACGCCCTGCGGCCGAGCAGCTCGCCTCGGTTGTTGTTGTGGATAGCATCCTCGCGGGCCTTCTTGAGGGAGTCGACTTGCGAGCGGAAATCGGACAGGTCGTCGCGGAAGCGCTTGACACGCGCATAGGCCTCCTCTTGCTTTTTGGGAACAAGCTCCTGGCGGGCAAGTTGGTTGTACTCCTCGACCGTCTTTGCGAAGGAGGCGAGGGAAGCGGACACGTTGCCAATGTCGGAGGGGGTCAGGTTTGCTGGCTGGGCAGCCGATGTGGACAGCTTTTCGAGTTCGTTGCGGATGGCCTTGCTCTGGCGCAGGGCCGAGTTGTATTGTACGTTCTGCAGCTGGTTAGCACGGCGCGCAATATGAGGGTGCTGCTTGGGCAGCGACTGACCATGTTGCTTGAGGTTGCGCAAGGCGCTCGTGTCGAGAAAGTTCGAGTCGAGGAGAAGAATGCCGGCTTCAGGGCCTCAATGAGTGGGAGATGCTCCTCGTACAAATGCAGGGTCCCGAGGTCCAGCAGCTCAGGACATGCTGGAGCTCTACAGGTGGCTTCTCGAAGAAAACACGTCACCGCCTTCCCAATCGGAGAAAGGCCAGACGCACCGTGTGTAGTACAGTTCCTAGTGGTAGTAACACTGTATACGTACCGCGGCTCTTGACACGATCCCTGCCACCTTCTCGCCATGTCTAATGCCACCCGTTTACTGTCGCGAAACTTTCTTCAACTTCACTCCTCCATTGCCCGTCTTCTCAGTGGGTCATCTGTGTCATCTGGACGCTGTCATTGCGCGAGGATCTCGTACTTCATCATGGCCGTGCAGTTTACCCATCTCGACTTTGGCCGATAGCGGACCGTTTATTGCCTTGTGAGCGACTGTGTCTATGGCCATCGTCCGTGATGGGGACTTTGGTGATAACTGGGCCGAAAACCCGGACTTATCACGGTCTCAAGCGACTGTAAAGCCACCAGAGCCGACTGCGTCTGCTATTACACGGGAAATACCGACGTTCTCCGCTAACATGATACCGGCGTGGAGACAAATCGCCAATATGCGCCAACGGGTCCCGAGGCCGTCTGCCGAGCCGGCACCGACCTGCATCCTGACCGCATTGCCGAGCAGCAGGCGATTAGAGGCGATCATCTGAGGTATCTTCGCCGTCATTTCCTAGCAGAATGTTTAGCCCGAACGATTTTGTTCTCAAACTCCGATTGCCGGATGTCACGTCGACTATATCTGGACTTCGTCCCGCGCCCGATGCTCGTTGTCAACCACAGCGCTTCTGAGCCAAGTTTGGAAATCGAAACACCACGAACCCGCTCACGATGTCCCGAACTTCAAGTCCTACACCCGCAGAAAAATCGTCGCCTCCGGATGGCTCGACCAAGTCGTCGCTCGAAGACGTAGAGGCCGCAACGCCACCCGAGGTTCCAGACCAGCCACCTCGGTATTCCATATACACGACATGGGAGAAGCGCTTCATCGTCCTGGGCGCCTGCCTGGCTGCCTTTTTCTCGCCCTTCACCGCCCAAATCTACCTGCCCGCCCTGACGGTGCTGGCTCAGGACTTTAACGTCTCCGATTCCGACATGAACCTTACTCTGACGACTTACATGATCTTCCAAGGCATCGTCCCCATGTTCATCGGTTCGCTTGCCGACAACAGTGGCAGAAGACCCGCCTACGTCATTTGCTTCGTCGTCTACATCGCGGCCAACATTGGTCTTGCCCTGTCGCAGAACTACGCTTCATTGCTCGTCGTGCGCTGCATACAGTCGGCCGGCTCGAGCAGCACGGTAGCGCTCGCTTCAGCCGTTGTGGCTGATATCATCACGTCCGCGGAGAGAGGTCAATACATCGGCATAACCGTCGTTCCCATCGTTCTTGCGCCTGCGCTGGGACCTGTCCTCGGTGGAATTCTAGCACAGTTTCTTGGTTGGAGGTCCATCTTCTGGTTCCTCGCCATCTTGGCTGGCGTCTTCTTCATCGCCCAGCTCCTGTTCTTCCCAGAGACTTGCCGGAGAATCGTCGACGATGGCTCCGTTCGCCCTCCGAAGTTGTATCAAACCGGCCACCAGTTGCTCAAAGACTATTTCAAGGCTAGGAAGGGGGATGGCGCTCCAGTCACGAGGTCGACCACGGGAGGGACATCGAACACAGCCAGGCCCTCTCTCAAGTTCAAGATCAACCCCTTCGCCTCCCTTCTCCTGCTTTTCGAGAAGGAACTCGGACTGCTCCTCAGCTTCAGCGCCATCGTCTTTGCTGGATTCTACGCCATTGCTGCCTCAATGCCGACTCAGTTCGAGAAGCTCTACGGCTTCGGCAGCTTGAAAGTTGGTCTCATGTATCTGCCCCTGGCCGGAGGCTCTGTCGTAGCGGCTTTCCTGGTCGGGCCCCTCGTCAACTGGAACTACCGTCGACACTGCAAGCGTCTAGGCATTCCCTATGACAAGTCCCGCCAGCAAGACCTGTCCGAATTCCCCATCGAAAAGGCACGCCTAGAAGTTGGCCTGCCATTGCTGTATCTCAGTTCGATACTGCTTCTGATATGGGGCTGGGTTCTGCATATCGGTGCCCCTGTAGCCGTGCCGTGTGTGCTGCTCTTCTTCTTCGGCGTGGGCATGATTGGCTTCAACAATACAACCAACACTCTCATCATCGACATTCACCCAGGCCGGGCCGGGACAGCCACCGCGGCGAACAACTTCACCCGATGTCTGCTCGGCGCTGCCGCCACCGCAGCGATTCTGCCCATGATCAACGGGATGGGCGTTGGCTGGGCGTTCACCCTGCTGGCCTTGCTGTACATTGTGTGCAGTCCGGCACTGCTGGCCATCATGTACTGGGGTGTGAAGTGGCGCAAGGCCGCCAAGGAGAAAGAGCTCAGGAAGAAGAGCACTGCTTGATTTGTGATACCACTGACGTACTGATGAATCGATACGTAGGAGCACGATACCCCAGTCATTAGGTAGACTACCAAACAATATAATATGGCCCTTTCGCCTCCCTACACCCCTTCCTTTGGACAACATCTTGGTGCGAATACATGCACGTGATTGGTAGCTCGCTTCCTGCTTACCTCCTGCACGCCCTTCGATTGACCCCGCCGCGATCGTGTGGGGTCAAAACATGATCCATGAATATGAGCGGCACAGCTTTCATCCATCTCGTGTCATCTACATGCTCATTTTCTTGCTCGGTACTCACTTACAACACTCATTCCCAGTCACTTGGCCACAACAGATATGGCAGACAAACAGACGTCTCCGCCGGAGGCACCCAGTAAGATCCTCACGGCTCAGTGTTACTGTAAAGCCGTCCACTTCAACATCGCTGTCCCAACCTCATCTCTCCCGCTCAAGACGCACGTCTGCCACTGCAGCATCTGTCGCTACACCCACGGGACATTGTGCGTCTTCCACGCCCCCCTTCCAAACGGCGTGGCCCCGTCATTCATCGCGCCGTCCTCGCTCTCGTCTCTGACCGCCTACCGCCACGCCACGGCCTCGAGCACGCGGTACTTTTGCAGCACGTGCAGCTGCCACATAGGAGACCAGGGAATCGACGACGATGACTGGGTCATCTCCGCCTCCATCTTCGACGCCAACAAAGACGACAGTCCTTCGGTCTGGGACATCGGCACCCACGTCAACACGGACTCCGCGCCGGGGGGCGGGCTGTACGACTGGCTCCCGCGGATGGCCGGCCAGGATATGAAGGTGTGGAATCCCAAGAAGCCAGAAGCCGAGATAACGCCTCCGGCAGAAGAGGCTGGAAGCGGCGACGAGGAGGTCCTCCGGGCCCAGTGCCACTGCGGCGGTATCTCGTTCGCCATCTCCCGGCCCGATGTCGACAACAAGAGCTACGCGCCGTGGATCTCAAAGGTTGAGCCGAACAAGTGGATGGCGGGGCTGGATGTCTGCGGCGACTGCCGCCTCCAGACCGGCACGCACGTCGCCGTGTGGGCTCTGGTCCCGGAGTCGTGCATCTCACCCAAGGTTCCGGAGGATCTCAAGATCGGGACGGCCAAGACCTACCGGTCGTCGGAGAATGTGCTTCGCTCCAACTGCGGAAGGTGTGGCGCCACGGCCCTCGGGTTCTACAACGGCGGGGGGCGACTCATGGAGAGCGGCGAGAGGATTTTGAACATCGGGATTGGGATCCTGAGAACCCCCGAGGGAGCTTTGGCGCAGGACTGGCTGGAGTACAAGACCGCTGGGGGGGTAGGCCAGCCGGAAAGCGGGAGGAAATATGACGCTGTCTTCGTTGACTCGCTTATTGAGGGCATGGCTGCGTGGGAGAAAGGGAATCGATAAGGCCATGTATGTTGGGTTTGCTCAAAGAGAACAGAGACGCGTGTTAAAAGTCTATAAATCATTTCCATCTGTCCTTTGCTAGCCCTCCATTGATGAAAACCAAGACAGCAAAACAAGGCTTACGCCAGTTGGCCGTACGTTTCCTTGACCCTCGCCTTCTCCCGCTCCAGAAACTCGTCGAACGTGCCCAGAGGGACACCCCAGCTCGCAGCGCCCTCCTGATCGGCGAACTGGTCCATGTCGCGCGCGACAAGCTGACCAGCGAGGAACGGGTTCCCGGCCTTCTGCGCGTCAATCTCCTCCTCCGACAGGTACACGGCCTTGAACTCCTTCCCGGTGACCCTGGCAAGCTTCGCCATGACCTCATCCGGCGTCAGCAGCTCGGCCGAGATGTGGATCTCCTGTCCGTTGAACCTCGCCGGGTCGCGGTAGGCGGCCAGCGCGAACTTGCCAACGTCGTTCGGGTCGACCGTCGGCAGCTTCGTGTCCGGCTTGAAGGCCGTCAACCACCTCCCCTCGCCGACGAGGTCGGGGAACACGGCGACCAGCGGGAGGAGGTAGTTGTCGGCGAAGCTGCCCAGGCGCAGGATGGTCCAGCTCTGGAAGCCGGCCTTGCGGACCTCCTTCTCGATGGACTGCTTCGAGAGCAGGACCACCGCCGTGAAGCTTTCGGGGTCCCAGTGCTTGAGGCGCTCGGGCTCCTGGACGGCGAAGCTGCTGCTGTAGATGAAGTGCGTGGCGCCGGCGTCCTTGGCGGCGGCCATGATGCGCTTCGCGGTCTTGAGCTCCCAGGTGTGGTCGACGAAGTCGGGCGTCAGGTTGAGGAAGGCTCCGGTGACGCCGTTCATGGCCTGCCTGAGGGCGTCGTCGTTGTCGTAGTCTCCCGCGGTGAGGGTCGCGCCGAGGTCAGAGAGAGCTTTGGCGGCGGGGGAGTCGGGGTTGCGGGCGAGCGCGTGGACGGTGACGCCGTTCTGGAGGAGGTTCCTGGCGACGGCACCGCCGACTGTGCCCGTGGCGCCGCTGACGAAGATGGTTTCTCGAGACATGTTGATGATGTTTTGGTGACTTTGGATGAGGTGTAAGTAACTGAGAGTGTTGTTCACTTGTGGGGTATGAGGGTAGAGGATCGAGGCTGCTGAGGCTGTTGAATCTGTTTCAACCATCGTCAAACTCCATGAGTGATATACTCATTCTTCATCATGTGGTCATCTTACCCCATTACACCTTCACACGAAAACGGGCGCGACACCGCTCACCGACAGCGGGCGGCATCGCGCTTCGGTCCGCAGACTCATCGAGAGAGATTGAGGTGTCGACACACCGGTGAGCCTGCCTTATTCGGGATCGCCGCCCGCTCCGCACGTCTTCACACAGAATGCGCAGAAAATTGAGGCGCGGCTTCTGTGTGACTGGCTTGCCGAGAGAATCACCATGCGGCGTGCAGGCGCGGGGAGGATGAAGGATGGAGGATGGATCAGATCCCTGGTCTTGGTGGTGGGAAATGATGGCGGAATCCCGCCAGACGGGCATTAAGTAAGCCGCCCGACAGCAGCGCATTGAGGGACTCGTCGGCGGCCCAGTCCGCATCTTTAGTGCTGTATATCCCCTAAATCTGCTGCGGAATCCCCGCAAGAAACACCACGCCTGTCTCGGTGCTGCATCGTCGTGTTCCATGGTATAGCGAAACCCGAACTTTGCTTCCGTCGTCAGCATCTTCTTCAAAGAATCACTTCTGCCGCATCCCGCAATGTCCAACTCCTTCTTTGAGCGGGCTAACCCGCCCCCGCGGCGGAAAACCTGCGTAGCCTGCACAAAGGCCAAGCGCCGCTGCGACCACGGCCAGCCCTCATGTCTGCGGTGTTCGCGGCGGAAGATCGACTGCGTCTATCCGAGGACGCCGGCGCCTCGATCGAAACCGGCGGCTGGTGCTCGAACTCCGCAGGGCCTCGAGTTCCCGTTTCCGCAAGAGGATTCAATGAGACCGGCCGAGACCCCCGTTTCCGCCGCCGGGGAGGGGGCATGCCCCGACAACTCTCTGGTTGCGTGGTCACAGGGTTCAGACCTTCTTCCGTTAGAGCTGGACGACCTGGGCGACCTAGACGATATCAACCTGGACATTGGCTTTGCCGAGGAGCTCATCAACTCCGACGCCCTCCTCGACGGAGCCCTGTCTCTTCCCATACTCACCCCCGGGCCAGATCAGATGCTGGTGCCGGCCGCAACCCAACCACCAGAAAGCACGCTCGAAGAAATGATACAGAACCGTCTGCAGTATGCCATAGATGTCATCAAGGGTACCCCTGCTTCCATGGTGATGGAGAACAAAACGCCGTGGTCCCATCCGCTCTTGTACAGGGCTCAGATGCCACGTGAGATGCAAGGTTAGCCTCGCGTGTCCTGCTGTCCACGATGGATGTCCTACTGACACCGACCTCACAGATGCTCAAGCCTGCTGTGCTCTTTACGTCGCAAAGAACCAGCACAACGCCCCCATCGTCTTGCGGACAATACAAGCCCGGGCCCACGAGCTCCTGGCCTCCCCTATTCCAAAAGGTCGGCTCGAGGTATTGGCCCGCATCCACGCCATCCTCCTTTACCAAATCATCCGCCTCTTTGACGGCGACATGGCCATGCGAGCCTCAGCTCAACAAAGCCTCTCCGCCCTCGAGCCCGCGGTTCTCGCTCTGCTGCCCTTCATCAAATGGGACCGCTCTCAGCCGGAAACGGGCCCGGCAGAAGATCAGTCGCTCTGTCCCACCAAGACTTTCTGGCAAGAGTTCATATTCCAAGAGTCCGCCCGACGTACCGTCTTCTTCACCTGCTTCTTCCTCATCACGCATCAGGTCCTTATTGGGCGCCCGCAGAACGAGTGCGCAGAGAGGTACCTCTTTTGCCAGTCGTGGACCATGTCCGCCCATCTGTGGAACGCGCCCACTGTGGTCGATTTTGCCGTCGCCTGGAAGGAGAAGCGCCACTTCGTCGTCGACAAGGACTGCTTTACGGACGTCATGAGGGACGCCGCCGCGGATGATGTGGATGTTTTTGGAAGGATGTTGATCGTTGGCGCCCTGGGCATCGATGAGGCAAGGTTGTGGTTCTACAACAGGGGCGGCGCTTTGTGAGGAAAGACATCACGAGACAATTCTTTCCATTTCTATGGGCGTTTCACTTGTCACTTCGAAGGATAGACTTGACCGCACTGAATTCATGAGATACGATGGACACGACGACACATTTGGTGACTTGGAGATGAGCTGAGGGGAACAACCATCACTCATGTAGGAAACAAGACACAATGACACGCAGAATCTGTAGAATAGGCCGATTTCATTCGCGGCAAGCTAGCAAGTCTGGTTTGTGGCCTGTCAAGGCGTAACAAGATAGCGTTTTCCCGACTCCCGTACTCCGAGTTCATACCAAGCTCGTGTCCCAAGTCTGCTACCCTCATGTCGAGTAACCAGCTGCCTGGACCAAGGCTCTCACCCAATTTCAGGTAAACGGGTTCCTTCCTCGGGTCTTTCCTGGCGTCGTGACTCGTGAAGCAAAAAGAAAAGTCAACCCCAAATCTCTCAAACCAACGTCATTAACCGCAAATCCGTTCCCAAGTCTCACCACGAGACGTTATGAAAAACCCAATTCGTTCGCAAAGCCTCAAAGATCAACGTCGAGTGACAACCTTCCGCCTCACCACGTATCTGAATGCCGCAAAAGAAACACACGACTCGTCTCCTCCAGGCCTCAAGACTCTTTGTCATGTCGAGAAGTTGTTTGTCGAAAAGTTGCTTGTTGAGAAGCTGCTTGTCGAGAAGCTGCTTGTCGAGAAGCTGCATGTCGAAAAGTTGCGTGTCAAAAAGTTGCATGTCAGGAAGTTGCTTGTCGAGAAATCTTGTCGAGGAATTGCTTGTCGCCAGCTTCGCTCAGAAGTATTCCTTGATCTTGCCGAACGCGATGCGCTGACCTCTGGTGGGGATTTGCTTGAGCTTGCTGAGGGTAGTCTGAGGTACGCCCTGGACCTTCGCGATGCGCTTGAGCTTGAACTTCTCGTACTTGCCTCCCTTGTCGTTGATACCCGTGGCGACCTGGGTGATGCGGTACAGTCCGTCGTAGCGAAGGCCGCAGGACGGAGCCCAGGCGGAGGTGTGCCTGCCCTCGATGGCCTTGCGGATCACACGAACGGGTCTGGCGTGGGTCATGCTGGCAACCAGTGCCTCAGTGCCGCTGGTTCTGGGAGCGGGTCGATTGGGGTCGGTGTTTTCCATGGATCCGGAGCCCGAGTACCAGATGATCTCTCCCTCATCCCGGTCCATTCCCTTGTACGTGCCGGAGACGATGACTGAGTGGGCGCCGGTGTCCTTGGAGCCGGCGATGCCTCCCTGGGAGGATCCGTGGGCGCCGTGCCAGAGAGCAGACATCTGGTTGGGGTACCAGGCACCGACTCGGATGCCGTTGTGTCCGAAGACCTGCGCAGCGCGCTTCAGGTGCTCAAAGTCCGGGTTGAAGCAGTAGGTCTTGCCCGACACGCCGGTGAGAGCCAGGCCGTGCATGATGCCAGCTAGGCCCCAGATGGGATGGTTGGCGGGAGGCTTGCGGATACGGGAAGGGCCGCTTCCGCCGGAGTTTCGAGAGGCGGAGGTAGTGACTGCCGCAGCGTTGGAGACCTCGTCGTCCTCAGGAGGAAGGTCCTCCAGAACGTCGGCGTCCCGGGCCCAGTTGCACAGCTTCTCGGCGAGGACCTTGTCCTTCTCCTCGAGGAATCGATGCTTCGCCGCGTGTTCCTCCTTGAAGAGAAACTCGAGACCTCTGATGAGAACGTCCTTGTCCTTGTGGAACTGCTCGGGGAGGATGTCCTTGTAGTAGTCACGGCACTGCTTCAAGTACTGGAAGTAGGTCTGGAGCTTGCCGTAGTTCTCCGTGACGGCGCGGCTGTCTTTCGACAGCAGGCCCCTTCCGCCATGGGTCACCAGCCAGCTGATGACCCGACCATTGGTCTGGCTGAAGTAGGATCCCGGGGAGATTCCCCCCGGGACCTGGGGCCTGGCCCGGCCGCCCGCGCCGCCACCGCCGCCACTGCCACCCTGGGATGACATCTTGGTGGTGTCAGGCGATGTCCGTGGTGTATTCGTGTATTTCGCTCTCTTCCGTCGTCTCTGGCGTTCTTCCTGCTCTTTATTTAGTATTGCACTTGAATACAGCCTTGCATGAGGACTTGGAGAGGGAAACAAATAGAAAGAACCAAATGAGAAGGACAAAAAAAAATACTCACAGTGTCTCTCAAGGGAGAAAGGGATGGGGATGGTGTCGTTGTGAAGTGTCGAGTCTGCTTGTGCTTGGAAACTCTGAGATTGTCCTGGGTGAGTGCCATGGCAAAAAAGAAAAAGGAAAAGAAGAAAGGGCAAGAAAGAAAAGAGGGCACAGAAGTTTTGAGAGGTGGTGAATCAGGGCACAAGGCAGCGAGGCACCAAGCGGGCTAGTTGATTAGTCGCCGTGAGGTCAATAAGGAGGCTCTGCTGGGTCACTTCAGTGCCGGGGGAGTGATGATGTGAACAGATACCGGACTCGGAGCGGAGGTGTGGGTCCAAGTGACCGGAGGACTCGGAGGTCCACAGCCCAATGCGGCAAGTGTGGCGCGGTTCTGCCCGTCGCGACGCGGTCACGTCTTCCGGGCGAGACTCAGTCTGGATGGGAGAGCTGTGGAGCCGAGTTCAGTGTCTGAGGTGGGTGAGAACGGCCGCAGTGCAAATAAGGTGTGCTGAGTTCTGCGCCCTGATTGATAATTGGGCGCGGCTGACGTCTCCGAGCAACGGATAAATAAGCAATGTACAGCGACACAGAGCTTTCAATCGAGACCCTTGCCACTACCTATGCGACCAGTGTCTAGAATATTCGCAGCTGTCGTCTGCGCTAATGGGCTACCTGTTTGTGGTACTGTGCACTGACGAGTGGCCGTGCAACTCTTAGATGTTTGGTACTGATAGTGCAATGGTAATATGATGACTCTAGAGGACATGTACGCTGGATATGTGTGTGAACAGTGTATGTGACTGGAGTCTTATTTCATCTTCAAGTCTGCGGCCGGCGTGCATCAATTGACGATTGTCTTGACACTGGCCTGATGCAGCTTTTGATTATTTCCTTGTATGAAGGTTGTGTGTGACCACGCTTGCTAGCGCGCAAGCGAAGGTTTCGTTAGTTGAAGCGCCGTGCTTATGATGGTTGTACATCTGCATGCGCAGATATGCAACAATAATATAGTGTTCAGCAGCTTTGGACGCTGGCGGAACGTTATCAATTATACGTAGCAGCTTAATGCAGCTGAATGGCGTTGGGCGTTCAAAGTTGAAGCATCAGTTGGCTGTTGTGGGTCCAGATTGAAGGCGGGTGGTCATGCACACAAGAATGGGGGCAGGGCCAGGATAGGTAGATAGACAAGGGGGAGGGGGAATCGACGGCCTTTTTATACTTTTCCTAAGCCTCCAACTCACAGTTCAGTTTAATTTTATCATCTTCCCAAGCAAAGACTTAAAAACTTGTTTAAGACGGTTCATACAGCTCGCTTCGCCATTAAAACAGGAGATGTGCAGGGGTGAAACAGCCTACGAAGCCAATCAAGAGGTTGGCGCCTATCGCAAACTAACCTCAATGTGACCTACCCCTCTCGACCCCTCAACTCAGTGGTTCTACGTGACTCTGACGTGACTCTTGTGGCAAAATAGGCAATTGTTGCGACCGGTTATTGATGTGTTGGGTATTTCTGTAGCTCGTACCTATTGTCGTAAGGTAAGGTAGTTGAACTTCACGACTAGAGCAACACCCAAAAAGCTACACACTGCCGCAAAACCAACTCTCATCGGGTTGAGCCGTGGCTTTCTGAGATGGAAAATTATTAGAACTCCAGGCTTGAATAGACTGGGCGGCGCTCTAAGTTTGTGCAGTATTCACAATGGCCACAATGGACCTGTCATTATGGGATGGGTCAAGCCCTGTCGTAGCCTCCAAACCGAAGTCATCCCAGGCCAGAAGTCAACAACTATCTCGAAACCGCAAGTTGACAACTCCGGAGTTCAAACCAGTCATCTATCCAACTGCTGTTCAACTCGTCGAAAGAGCTGGTTAAACGTCATCGCGGGCATGCCGCGCCAGTTGGTGTCATACGACACACCAACGCAGCTGTGCCGCACCAGCCCCCCCAAACCTGCTCACCGCCCGGACAGAACGGACCAGACGGTCCTCGGCGCTCGCAGACTGGCCGCCAATGAGGACGCAGCCGGCGGACGAGTCCGCCCATCAAAGCTTACCTCTCTTGGTCATCTTGGTGTTCTTGGGGCAGCCACTACAGAAGCTGGGCGCGGGAAGCTTAAGCGAACGGTCGACTTTGCTCGCCCTGCCGAGCCCGTGTGGCCAGCGGGATCGAGCCGGGAGAATGACAAAAAAGCGCCTTATTGATCATGTCACTCACGCTGCGCCTCGCCATGTCGACCATAAAAAGAGTGTGCTCCACCTTCTCCAAGGGATTGATGGCGACGAGAGCTGCCACATTTGCTTGGCATACGTCCTACATCTCAACCTAATAGTACAGTTGAACCCAGAAAGATCATCATCCCAGAAAGATCATCATGAGCAGCAGCCAAAACCCCACGGTCGCAAGCAAGGAGTACAACCCCTCCGTCTTCAGCCAAGACACCCTGGTCGGCTCCGACACGAACTCGCTCCATCCGCTCATCCGCGGCGCCGACAACGCCACCACCACCACCACCGGCGGCGGCGCACCGCTCCGCGGCACCCAGCCCCAGCCGGTCCCCACCGACAACTTCCACTTCGTCTCGACGCGGGTGGTCAAGGAGATACCCAAGTCCGCGACCAAGGCGCCCGCGAACCCGAACTCCAGGCTGGGGAAGCTCAAGAACATGCTCAAGCCGTCCGTCGTCAAGGCCGTCGAGGCTCTGCCGAGCTCCGAGGGCAAGACGTACCACGTCGACGAGCAGGGGCGCATCATCGAGACGACCGTCAGGAGAGCTGGTGAGGTACCTTTGGAGTCTTGTATATGCTGTGGCGCTAATCATATGCATCTGTAGCTGTGGCGGGTAACGTGTACTCGGAAGGAAGCGGATGAGAGCTACGTTGCGTCGTCTTTCACTTTGCATTCACGAGCAGGAGATACCACGGTCTAGTTTGATCAAACAATGCAGTCTATTCCAACTGATTTTGAAACTCTCTACGTATCCAAAAAGCACGCCTTTTCTCTCTCTCCTCTCCTCCCGAGAAGGAGACTATGCGAGCCAGAACCAGATCTTCTGCAGCAGGTTCTTGGGAATGGGCTCCTCGTCCAGCTCCGCCATGTCCTCCATCTCCTTGACGCCGGTGATGACGTCCACGTCCTCGGGTCTCTTGGCAAAGGGCGTGCGGAACCAGATCTTGTGGCCGACGTAGAGCACGAGGAAGATGGGCAGCGTGATGTAGGCGGCCAGGAAGCTGGAGACGCTCCACTCGCCGGGGAAGAAGACCTGGAAGCCGTTGGTGATGGTGAGGATGACGAGCACGAAGAGGATGAACCAGGTGAAGTAGGGCTGCAGGGGCGTGCGGAAGGGCAGCCTGTGCATCATGTTGTGGAAGATCATGGCCTTGCGGAAGCGGAGGTAGGTGATCATGACGACGATCCAGGCGATGAAGCCGCTGATGGTGCTGATGTTCATGAACCAGGTGAAAACGGCCGACGTGCCGCTGCTGACGGTCAGGTACGAGAGCAGGCCGATGGACCAGGTGCCCAGGACCGCCGTGTAGGGGACGCCGCGCTTGGTCGTCTTGGTGAAGATGCGCGGGGCCTGCTTGTTGAGCGCGAGACTGTAGAGGATACGGCTGCCCGAGTACAGGAAGGCGTTGCCGGCGGACCAGGCGGAGGTGAGGATGGCGGCGTTGATGACGTGGTTCAGGCCGCCGATGCCGGCGCGCTGGATGCCAATGACCCACGGGGAGGCGGCGGCGTTGGAGCTCGGGCTGAGGAGGCGCTCGTCGTTGGAGGGAGTGATGGCGCCGATCATGAGGGAGCCGAGGCCGTAGAAGATGGCGAGACGCCAGACGAAGCGGCGGGCGGCCTTGGGGATGTTGCGGCGCGGGGCGACAGTCTCGCCGGCGGCGAGGGCGATGAGCTCGGGGGAGGTGATGAAGGCGAATCCGGCGCGCACAAAGGCGGTCCAGTAGGCCAGGAAGCGGCCGGTGTCGCCCTCGACCAGGTATGGTTTGATGGCGCCGGGGTCGTACCAGTAGAGGAAGCCGATGCGGCCCTCGTCGGGGGCGCCGCCGAGGATGATGACGACGCTCACGAGGATGAGGCCCAGGATGGTGATGAGCTTGATGCTGGCGAACCAGAACTCGGCCTCGCCAAAGATCTGGACGGCGAAGATGTTGAGGGCGAGGGTGACGATGAGAATGATGGTGATCCAGACGGCGGGGTGGACGGGGGTCTGCCAGTAGTCGAGGAGGATTGCGCCGGCCGAGGCCTCGGCGCCGACGAGCATGGCATAGGCGTACCAGTAGTTCCAGCCGGCGGCGAAGGCCAGACTGGGCTCGACAAAGCGCTCGACGAAGTAGGGGATCGATATGCCCTTGAGGGGCAGGTAGGTGGCCATCTCGCCGAGGTTGTTCATGATGTTCCAGACCATCAGCATCATGGAGAGGTAGCCCATGAAGAGCGGCGCAGGGCCGACGGCGGAGAGGATGCTGCCCGAGCCGACGAAGAGACCGGTTCCAATGCTGCGGCGGGTTAGGTGCTACTCGGTCAATTGAGTCAAGGGAGCTGCGGGCAACACTCACGCGCCACCCAGTGCCAGGAATTGGATGTGTCGGCTCTTGAGGCCTCTCTGCAGCTGGTCGTGCTGCTCGAGCAGGTTGGGCTCGCCACTGAGGGCGGCAAAGTTGACATCGCGGGGGTACGACTCGCCGGCGTGCTTCGACTCGACGTCGGTCAAGGGACCGCCGCCGCTGTAGGGCCCTCTGTAGTCTTTCTCCATTGTGGTCGCGTAGCTGGGCGCAACTCGGCCTGAGAAAGGAGGGGGAGATGGAGAGAGAGGGAGGGAGAGGAGAGGAGGGGCGAAAGGACGAGGCAGAGACAGGTCTTTGTATGGATGGGCGCGACGGATAATATTTAAAAAAATGTGGTCGCAAAGGGTATCGGTGGGCGTCCCCGGCGCAACCACGGAACGATTCTAGAACGCGAAGAAGAACGCGAACGAAAAGACAAGACTAAGGTACAGAGGGGAGGGCTGCAGTATTATGGAGTCTTGATATTGCAGCCGTGCCTCTCTGTCTGTCGAGGGTCGTACTGAGTACCGAGTACCGACGCTGAGCAACGGAACCCTCACCCGCGTCTTCCAATCTCTTCAGAGGCACAGTGAGAGAGCTCTGCGCGGGTGTTGCTGCGCGACGTGACGTATGATGGAACATGGACCGCTGCGCTGAACCCTTCCTGAAGGAGAGGGCCTGCAAGAGACGCTCGGCACTGGCTGGTGGGTGCAGAGACGCGGGCAAAAGCTTCACGACGGGGAAAGGCTAAGCCCAAGACGGAAACTGGAGCAGCCATCAGTTGTTTCTGTGTCGTAACGTTTTCAGTGAACCCATGGGGTAAGACACTCGGACGGAAGGCTTATCTGCTTGGCGGCCCAGCCTGTGTGGGTGCCAAGCTCCACGACATCCACCTCGGCCTCAAACTCGGGAAAACCGCGATAAGACGTGAGCATCTACGTGCTGGGAGTCGGTGACTGTGAAAAGTTGGTTGGTTGGTTTGCATTCTGCGCGTCAGGTGAGCCCGGTGAGGATTCCCCGTTTCAGCAGACCCAAGTCATGGAAATACCTTATGTAAGTACCTACCTAGTACCTTAGGTAAGGTACCTTAGGCGACAAGGCGGGACAAGACCGCCACTGAACCAAGGAAGCTTATCCCTTTTTGGTGGCTTACATAAGACATCCTCACCCACCAGGGCATCGCCCCACTCTAGATCACGTGGAGAAAAGCGGAGCCCGCACGGAGACAACGCCGATGGTACCCGCCCGCCGCTGCTGCTCTGGAGAAATATCACGTAAAATTTTGACCAACTTCTCCAGAGTCCCTGCGACGTCCGCTGCACGCCTTCGCATCAAATCGCGCACCTTGCGCGCGGAATCCCCTTGTTCTGGATCTCGGTCCTGGGGAAGCTTATGCGTCTTCTGATTGGCTCGCTGTCCAGCTTTTGCCGTTGCGCCCTGTGTCCGACGCCTTCAATCGCCGACGGCACCCACAAATGCCTGCGACAACTGCGACATCGTGACCTCGATAAGAATCGCGTGATGGGCACGTAATGTGCCGTCCACTTTCCGCCGGCCGCACTGGACCGCCCACGCCGGTGGCGCCGTCAGAGATACCTGGCAGTTCCGATGAGAAGAAACCTGCTGTCGCACCTTGCTTCGTCGCGTCCCACGAGTCGCCTGGGACAAGGGCACCCCAAAGCTTATCAAGCACGTCAGCCTGAAGAGGCATCCATTCTGCACATCTCGATAATCAATCCCCGTACTTTGGTAACCTTGGCACGGCCCGGGACAGACTACGGACGCGCCTAATCAAGCTCCTGGTTGCCCCGTCCCCCGCATCATCCGCGCCCGGACAGGGAGGCGGGACGCGCCTCCGACGCGGACGAGTCCATTGCGACGTCGGTCAGCCATTCCGATCCCGATCCCGACTCGACATCTGCCGTCTGCCTTGCGTTGCTGCGGCTCAACTACTTCTTGGTGCCCCTGCGCAAGATACGAACCATGGACGTGGCTTGACTCAGTTGGCCGTGCCATCGGCGATAACAACGGTACGAGGACCGTCTACGTCTGCCACACCTTGATGTCTTTGGCGCCCTACGCCCAACCATGACACGTTTGCGCCCCTGCGAAGAGAAAGGCGCCAACCGCCACCCGCATTCCTGCAAGTGGCCACATTTCCACCGTCAAACGCGCCCTGTTGGCGCTCAAGGCAGACGCTAAGGTGAGAGAAACAAGATACATTACTAACAAATTCGATATGTGTTTGACTACCCCAGCTACCTTCCCTATGTGTCATTCCGATCACGCCCAACGACAACTTTCTCTCCTCGAAGACCGCATATCCCTGCAGAAAGAACCGACTCCGTCACGCATATTTCGCCTTTCCCGCCGTCCATTTTAGATCGCGAGCAGAGCCACGGCTCCAGCAGCAACGGCTTGGAGGACCGGGGCGCCATAGCCCGGGGCGCCGTTGACCGTCACCGGCGGAGTTCTGGTGGTCGTCGCGTTGGGCGGGGCAACAAACGTCGTCGTCTTGGTGTCATCGGTGACAGCAGGGACCGAAATTGACGCGGAGGTGGTTGTGGTCGTCGTCTCGACGTCGTCCGGCACGGTGGATGTGGGAATGCTAGGGACATCAACCGTGAAGGTTGAGATGGAGGTGGACGTGGAGGTGGACGTGGAAGTCTCCACGTCCACCGGAATCGTCACAGTCTGTGTTGAGACGATGGTGTTGGTGCCGCCGGGCTCAGTATCGACGCCACCGGGGCCGGTGCAACGCCGGCCGCGCGGGCAGCAGCCGTACTGCCCGTTGGTGCCCAGCCAGCATTGGGAACTCGCGGTGGGACACCCGCCTTGCAGGTCGGGACAGCAAGTGTGCTCTATCCGGACGCAAAACTCGCCGCAGGGCTTCCAGCCGATGTCGCAGGATGTCTGGCGCTTGAAGAAGAGGCTAGTGCTGTCAAGCGCCAGGGCAGTGGAAGCCGAGAGGCCGAGGAGGAAAAACGTCTTGAGCATGATGGAGTGAACGAGCGTCTTGAACGAGAGTGAACGCTATGGTTGTTGTTGTTGTTGTTGCTTTCCGCAATTCCCCATCCTCTCATTGAGGAAACCCAGGCCTTAAATACCCAAGTAGAAGACGCAGAAGATCAGGCTGCACCGCCAGGCTTCCTTCTGGCTACCTGCTTGCGAAGTGAAGCAACTCAGCTCGCGTACGGAGTACTGAGGGGGAGATGAAGTGCCAGCACAACCAACGTGGTGGCGTCCAATCGAGCGTAGCACAAGCGTGCCACAAATCAACGGCAGGTTTTGTTCCTGCAGAGCTACTTGGCCCGCGATGATGCGGGCCATTTGTGAGTGGCCCGTTGAGGCGGTCGAGGTCGTCGAGCTGGACGGCAGGCCGTGATGGTGGCGTCGGCCAAGCTGGGGTCTGGGGTTGAGGTGTTGCTTATTTTGGGGTTCAGCCCGTCGCCCTGCAGGTAATCACGGAGTTGAATCGCCCCGCGTTACCACACCCGGAGTCGGTCAGCCCCAGGGCTGATTCGAGGAATGGGGAGCAACAGGCGGAAACGCCTCTGTTTGTCTCAATCAAAGTCTGCCCGTCTTACTGATAACTGCGCTAGATTGAAACTGCAACTAGAGTTAGTTCATGTCGATCATGCAATAGAGCGGCAGGCTGCGATTGTGGTTGTTGTACAGGCAAGGCAGCTTCAGGGTTGCAATTTACCTTCGAGAGGTAGTCTAGAAAGGATTCATGGCCAAGACAGTGATTATTCCGCCTTGTCTGTTGCCTGGAAAGTTTGAGGCCAAACAGCATCTTGATGCTCCCAAAACCACTTTGCATCATGCGCCAAAACCACTTCAACGCCCCCTCTCCCATCAAATCCGCGGCTCTTGATTTCTCTGATCCTGCGCAAAGTGTCCGTGGCAACCTCCTTATCTGCATGGATGCAGACGGTCATCCCGTTCTCGGACCACGAAGCCATGTCCGTCAACCCGTCAAGTATGCGGGCGTGATGGCATGCGTCTCCTGCCAGGTACACCCACTGTCTCTCCGCCACCCGCACCAGCACGTTCAAATGGCCAATGAGGTGGCCCGGGCTGTCGACGATGTAAATGAGGCCGTCGCCGAACAGGTCCACGGCGTTATCGAAAGGGCCGAGGGGCTTCCATCCATGATCGGCCCCTGAAATCCATTCGCCCAACCCCTGCGTGGGGGGAAATTGGGATTGAGCAAGCCGAGGGGAGTGGTTGGGCGGTGGCTTGGTCTGTATCGGCATCTCAATGGTTCGATCGGACGGCAGGAGATTCTTTTCTAACTTGGCCGCCGAGTGGTACTTCATCCCGTGCTCCAAGAGGTGCCGAGTGCCGTATCCTACAATGAATCTTGCATTCGGAAAGTCCTTGGGATTTCCGACGTGGTCGTAGTGCACGTGGCTCAAAATCACCGCGCCGACGTCTCCTGGCTGCAAGCCACCCTTTCGCAGCGAATCGCCGACATCAGGCTCCGTTTCTATGGGCTGCCGGGTCTTGAGGTGCGGCTGGATGTCTGCGGGATAATCGTCGAGATTCTTGCGCATTCCCAGGTCGAATACTATGTTGGAGCCCGTGGGAGGATGCTGAAGCAGAAAGGACATTGATGGTACCGAGTTTCGAATCGTCTTGTCATGCTGGTCTGCACAGAAGAAGTGCTCGGGAAGGGTGAGAAATCCGCTTGGGAGGAGAGACAACTGTACGTATGACCCAGAGCCACCAGGTCCGGCAAGGGTATTTTCTGCCATTGTGAACTGTACAAGCAGTGTAAGCCTGTGTTTTCTCGGTTCTAGGCATTCTCCGTCGTACCTACCTGGGCGCCGAGGAAAATGTTGGCTGTTCTCTCAGATTAGCATCTACAGGCTGTCTCCAAAGACCTCAAAGCTAAGTGCCGAGGCCACTGCTTGGAAGATCACGGCGTGGGATAAGACCACATGAGCCAGGGCCTCCAGTAGTATTTGGACCGGTCGTTGGAGATTTGTGGAGGTGTTTGGAGGGTGTTGGAGATGGAGCCAAAACGTCTTCTCGTCCATCGGGGTAAGCTCATTGGCCGCACCTCCAAAGCAGCCCCATCGGTACTCTAGGACGGCATCAACATGTCGTGAATGCAAGGAGCCAGCATTATGGCCGCGTTGAAAGATGTTGCCAGGAGAAAGTCCCAACTGACAGGACAAGCTCGAATAAATACAATACCCGTCACTTGAAAGGAACAAAGACTCAAGAGCCAGGCTTGTGAGTGCAGAAGTCTCTCCCTACCTGACACATGAAAACCAGCGCCACAAAGCACAAAGACGAAGATTGACGAATGAAAGAGAGCAAGGATCATCTTACAGCGGCCTTCAAAATGATCAATCTTGAAAACAAAGATCTTGTACAAGCAAATGCCGCTTTCATCAACGGTCGTTGGGCAACTGCTGTCGAAAGCGCATGCTTTGAGGTGATCGGTGAGAATCAATCCTTTGAAATTATCGTGATGTCAACTTTTACTTGATCTAATGCTCGAAAGATCCTGCAACATCGAAACCGATGGGGTCTGTCCCCAATTTTGGTCACGACCAATGCGTCGAAGCTGTCTCAGGCGCAGTCAATGCCGCGATGAAGTTGAAGTCGATGACTGGCAAAGAGAGAGGAGTATTACTGAGAAAGTGGCTCGACATGGTCAGAGACGCCGCGGAAGATCTTGCCAAAATCATTACCAGTGAGAACGGAAAGACGATTGCCGAGTCTCAGGGTGAAGTTGCCTACGCCAGCGACTTCATAGACTGGTTCTCAGGCGCCGCTCCAAGAATCGACGGTTCCGTGAGTGACAATTATCCGAATCATGAGCAGCGAGCTTACGGCTGAAACAGGTCATCCAAGCCTCGAAAGCATCCAACAGAATCGTCACCATCAAGCAGCCTGTGGGTGTCGTGGGCATTGCGATGGTCACGAGGAAGGTGGCGGCGGCTCTTGCAGCTGGCTGCCCCTGTGTAGTCAAACCTGCCCCCGAAACACCACTCACAGCCTCGGCCTTGGCCTATCTTGCTAATCTCGCGGGATTCCCTCCCGGATCATTGAGCATCGTCACGACCCGGGCGCACACGGTGGAGGTTGGCAAGGTTCTGACGCAACACCCCGCCATCAGAAAATTCTCCTTCACGGGATCCACGGCTGTGGGCAAGCTTCTTGCAGCGCAATGCACCGCCACGATGAAGAAAGTCAGCCTGGATTTGGGCGGCAACGCTCCCTTTGTTGTCTTCGACGATGCCGATCTCGACAAGGCAGCGGATGCAATCATCGCGAGCAAGTTCCGGCTTTCCGGTCAGACATGTGTTTGTGCCAATCGTGTTTACGTCCAGAAAGGGGTCTACGATCATCTGGCCGCTGTCCTGGCCGATAAAGTCAATGCATTTCGCCTAGGACCTGGCATCGATCCGTCGTCTACCCTGGGGCCCCTCATCTCCACCAGAGCAGTCGAGAAGGTCGAGACTCATGTCAAAGATGCTCTTGGTCGAGGCGCGCGCGCCCTCACGGGAGGATAAAAGAGATTCTTCTGGGGGAGTGCTTTTTCCAGCCGACGGTTCTTGTCGACGTGGCGACCGATTCCTTGTGTGCTCAGGAGGAGACATTCGGGCCGTTACTGCCTCTGCTCAAGTTCAACACGGAGGAGGATGCCATCAATCTAGCGAACGCGGTTGACGTTGGACTTGCAGGATACTTTTTCACAGAGAATGTGTCCCGTGCCTGGCGTGTTGCGGAAGGCATGGAAGTTGGAATGGTGAGGATCGAACCCCCAGTGTCGTGCACAACTAACCGAGCCTGACCAGGTTGGCGTCAATACCGGTCTCATCAGCGACGTTGCTTCACCCTTTGGCGGAATCAAAGAGAGCGGCCAAGGAAGAGAGGTGAGGATGTTTCAATCGTCAGTAACGAGCAGCACAAATCCTAACTCGTGTTTCTCGACAGGGTTCTAATTTAGGCATCGAAGAATACCTCGAGGTAAGCCCCCTTATCCACAGTCCAAACTGTTGACTGGGTTATTGATCAGTCGCAGATCAAGAGTATCACCTTTGGGATTTGAGCTTTCGATAGACACAAGAAATTTGGGTCACGGCGGCAGCGTCGGGCAGACGGCCTCGGATGTGGGGTTCCGGGGAGTTGACTTCGGCACCGGGTCCAGAAGCCGAACGCCTCGGACTTCGGCACGTTCACCGCTGTTAGAGACAAATGTAGTTTGGTCTGTGATGACGTAGTATTTCTCTCCAATCCCTCTCCAACCCTCTCCAATTTCTCTCCAACTTACTCCACAGGTTCTTTGCCGAACACAACCGTGAGGAAGCCGACAAATCTGACATCACCAATTGAACCTTGTAACAACCACAGAACTGCCAAATTGCCCACTTACCTGCCGGCTGCAGATCTCGTTTGATTCACTCAACGCCTCCCAGCCCCAAGCAGCCGCAATGTCTGGAGCTAGAGCCGTTGTCAAGACCCTGGACCACCTTGTGCTTACATGCGCGAGTGTGCCCAAGACGGTACAGTGGTACACCAAGTATCTGGGCATGAAGTCGGAAACATTCACGTCGCCCATGGATCCCTCTGTGCAGAGAACGGCCCTCAAGTTCGGCCCGCACAAGATCAATCTCCACCAGCAAGGGAAAGAGTTCGAACCAAAGGCCAAGACCGCGCTCCCGGGCACGGCAGATCTCTGCTTTCTGGTGCAGGATGGCACGAACCTCGAGTCGCTCATCAAAGGGTTCCAGGGCGACGGAATTCAGGTCCTCGAGGGCGAGAAGGTGGTGGCGCGGACTGGTGCTCAGGGACCAATTCAGAGTATCTATGTTCGGGATCCTGACGGCAACCTGATTGAGTGAGTCCTTTGTCGATCGTTACAGCCGCGCGCTGATGGCTTCAGAGAGCCAACGCTAATGCTCACTCTTTAGGCTCTCGCACTATGCATCATGAGGAGCTGATGGTCAGTTCTTGGGATCGCTGAGCTGGATATACACAAAAGTATTGGGCATATGGAGAAAATGTAGACACAAGATATCGAATAACTTTCAGAAATTTCTCACGCGATAAAGTTCGTCATGTGCTGTCAGCCTTTCACTCAAGCCTTATTTAGTACGAGTAATCTGGGACACTGAGCTATCTTATAATGACAATAGAGTTTCTAACTTGAGATCTCTACTTCTGGTTCCCAACAGGATGTCCAGATTTGAGGAATGTGCTTCAGTTGTGACCCTCAGCCAACAAGCTAATGTCCCGGCGATCTTTTCCCGTGCAGGAGCGGGGAACGCGGGGATATGCGGGGAAATGTGGTTCGTTTTCTTCCCTACGTTTATTCCCCCTTCCTTGTTCCTCTCTTCCCTCTCCCCATGCTCCTCTTACTGCCTTTGCAATGTCAACGTGCTTCAGTGGGTGAGATGGCCACTTCCAAGGCTCACTATCGTTCATCGCCGCTTGTTGCAAGTGGATGCTGATTGTTCCGCCATCATGTCTCCCCAGAACCCACCCGTCCATCGTTGCGTCCATTGCTCCCGAGAGTTCAACCGTTCCGAGCATCTAGTCAGACATGAGCGCACACGTAAGAGCTCAGATCCGTTGCAAAATCGTGCTTGCTTCATCAGTTAACGCTGAAACTCACGCCAGACACGAAGGAGAAACCATACAAATGTGGACTTTGCACTCAGGCATTCTCGAGACGAGACTTGTTGCGCAGACACGAGCTGAAGGCCCACCACCACGGCCAGGCCCCGCGCAAGACTATCCGGACGCAGACCAAGCTGGCGGCGGCAAAATCCACCCGACAGAGACATGCGATTGCTAACGGCGAGGACGATGACGCCGATGGCACGCCACGGAGCCAGGAGACGCCAACCACCGGCGACGAGGAAATGGATACCGAGAGGCCTAGCCAAGAGAGTCATTCTGAGGATGCTTTGCTGGCAGCTGATGCAGCCTCAGGTTTCCTTTTTGAGGCTAACTTGGGAGGCCATTCTGTGCAAGACTACCTTCTTCCAGACGCTATGCATTGGCTCGATACTTTCAACGTCTCGAGTTCTGGCGACTGCAACGGCATCGATGGAATGGATCAAGGTGACTCTGTGCCGGGTATGCCCGCGTCAACCTCGCTCCTAGCCACCATCTCTGGTACCTCCAATATTCTGAGAGGGAGGAGGCTGTCGGCCCTGTCTCGGCCTGAATCGCCAATCTTCCAGCATAATCCAGGACGCTGTACCCCCGAGACCACGACCGATCACCTGAACATTACCGAGTCATATTGGAATCAGATGCAGTCAGGTGTGATGGGGTTGAAGGCAAAATATGTTCTACCAGTCAGGGGCACACTATCGCGTTTCATCGTTCGGTACTTCGGCAGCTTCCATCGACACCAGCCGTTCTTACATGAACCTACTTGGTCACCAAACGGATCTCCGGTCGCATTGGTGCTCGCAGTCTGCGCCAATGGAGCTTTGTACAGTCTGGAACGCACCATTGCTCTCGAGCTGTACAGGCTTGCTATCGACGTCATGACAGATGATGATGATGAAGGCCCACATGCTTTGCAGACAATGATGCTCTTGACGGCATTCGCTGCTTGGAGTGGGAATGAGAAAGAGCTGAGAGATGCTATGCAATTTCACGGAGGTTGACTCTTGCTCTACGTCAGGCTTGGGCAACGGCTGAGAGCTCTGCGGATCTGGAGGCTATTAGCTGGCAGAAATGGCTCCCTCAAGAGTCCCTGAAGAGGTGCGTCTTCTACTGTCTGACCTCAGCAGTCGCAGGACATAAGCTAATTTCTCGCAGAGTAACATTCTGCGTTTTCACTCTCATGAACCTAATGACCATCGCCTACGACATTCCTTCGCCGCTACTGCTCGAAGTTCAGCATGGTATGCCCGCTCACGAGGATCAGTGGTGCGCAAGAACGGAAGACGAATGAAATCAGGTGGTCCAATGGGTTGGACCCCAGTTGTGGCACTCAGCAGAATCCATTGTCGACCGTTTGGACGATGAGTCGCTTCCCGTGCCTTCCAATGTCGGCATGTTTAGCTGTCACGTTCCCATCTCTTTCTTGCTGCAAAAGATCATACTATTCCGTCGATCATACCCGATCGAGAATGAGGGCTTTCTCCATTGTCGTCAATACTTCATTCGAGTGTTGAAAAGGTGGCAGCTTATGTGGGAAAACGAGCCCGAGTCATCCCTATCGCCGGACCATCCCCGAGGGCCGATTCTGTTCAACTGCACCGCTATTCTGAGAGTCGCGTACATCCGGCTGGTCTCCGACTACTCCCCGATACGGAGAGGCTTTGCTGCATCTCGCTCAGAGGAGCAGATTGCAAAGATCGTTTCTACGGTCAAAGCGCCCGTCAGAGGTCCCGAAGCCACGCGTGCAGTTCTTCAGGCTTGCCTGGCTCTTCGAATCCCAACACAATTGGGATTCAAGATGGTGGCTCGGACAAGTTTTTGGGTGTGGAGCGTGCAACACGCGCTATGCTACTTCGAATGCGCGCTTTTGCTGTCGAAATGGCTCCAGACAGTTCAAGACGCCCTAGATCTCTCTGCTGATGAGAGGGAAATTATCGATATGCTGGAGCAGGCAACGGGGCGAGCGAACGGGGAACTTCAGGTGGAGGAATCATCACTCCCCTTAGCCGTTCTGGTCCTGTCACGCTGGGCAGAACTACTTAATACGGAAGACACAACCTCATGCCAAAGATGGCACGAGTGCTTAAATTCCATGCAAAAGCTTTGTCAAATAGTAATTGCCAGCATTATGGATGTGATTTGCGTTAGTGGCTGGGTCATCAGGGCCGGATGTATTCTTGGGCAATGGAATTATCTTTCTTCATGGTTGATGCCACATGTAGCGGAAGCATTCATGATGTCGATCAAGTCACACGCAGCGATCGAGAACACCACATTGAGACAGTCATGATTAAGTTGATTGCATGTGACTGATAATCTCTAGCCGACTGGTGTCTCGTTTCCCCAAACCCTCTCCCTTCACGGCTTGATCTGAACACCCTCATTCTCCAAATCAATCAAGACCTTTTCAGCGGCCTTGAAAGCCTCCATACCAGCAGGAACGCCCATATAAATGCAGACCTGCACCAAAACCTCTCGAATCTCGGTAGCGGACAGGCCGTTGTTGATGGCACCGCGAGTATGGACGGCCAGCTCATGGACTTTTCCAGTTGCGGCCAGCATCGAGAGGTTGATCAGCGATCGCTGCTTTCGATCAAGTCCGGGGCGGTCCCAAACGGCGCCCCAGCAGAAGGCGGTCGTAAACTCTTGCATCGCCTTGGCGAACTCGGTGCTTCCTTTCTTGTCGACGTAGGCGTCACTAAGGACAGCGCGGCGAATGGGCATGCCAACCTCGTAGAGGACCTTTTGGGAGTCGGCACGGTTCGATTTGGCGGACATTTTGTTTGAATTTCGAAAAGATGAATTTGATGGTACTTTGGTAGACGGTCGCAAACGGTCTGGTGATACTTCTGTGCTTGATGTTTTTGAGAGTTGAAGGGATTGGCTACGACTCGGATTGAAAGCAGCGGTCCATTATACTTGCTTCATCGGCACTTACATTTCAGCTTTTCTCCAACGTCTTCAAAGTGGCGTGCGTGTCCCTTCTTTGGAGCAGTTTGATGCAATAACGGGGTCGTGTTGATGCGGTTGCCCAGACTAGTGCATACCACGCGGCGCTCTCCAACATCTCCAACTCTGACGCTCCTCTTGACTTCTCTCTCCAATATATTACCCCACAAAAGGTTTCTGAGACCAGTTTGGAGCTCCCCATTGGAGACGATTCCCGGAAAAACAACTGCGGATGACATTATCCCTGAGAAACTTCGACAGAGACAAACATAGCGAGGGTACTCCAACAGGGGGCGCGAACACTACAACAAGCGCGGCGAAACCTAGGCATACCAACTGCACCGTCCATGACGAGTGGATTCTCCAATTCGGCAGTGCTGCAACTTCGTCAATGTGAGCCACGGAAGTTGGAGTGATGTCGCTTTCTTGACATGGAGCTCACGGCATGTCCTGGCGTTGAGAACTCTGCTATCAAGATACTTAGAACCCTTTTACCCAAACGATAACTAGCAAAAGATTCCCACGAACTTATGAAAAGCAGCAGAGAGAACAGTAATTACTCTCATTCATCAGATTCAGCACTGAAAATACCGAATCTTCACCATGTCTGCCACGACTAGCACCACGTATGGTTTCATTGGTGAGATTTGCCGTCACATCAGCTTCATCGAAAGGCAGCTTTCTAATCTTCGGCGTATCTACACTGAAATCAGGCTTGGGTCAGATGGGCCATGGTATGGCCAAAAGTATTCGACTCAGAATCCCCTCGTCAAACCAGCTCATAATTTACGATGTAAATCGTCGTGCTGTGGAAGACTTCGTCAAGGAACACGCAGGCATTGGTGTCATCGCAGCATCTTCTCCCACAGAGGTTGCCGAATCTTGTGTGAGCAACTCTTCGACTGCCATTGAAGTCTTAATTAGCACTCAAAGTAGCATGAACTGACCATGCCACAGGATGTCATCATGACTTCTGTTCCGCAAGCTCCCCACGTTGAAGATGTATTCCTCAATCCAGAGACTGGCCTTCTTGCCGCTAAGAAGAGACCTGGTCACAAAATCCTGTTCCTAGAGTTGAGTACCATTGACTCTAAAGCCTCCATGATGGTGACGGAGAAAGTCACCAGTGGAGGTTGGGGAGAGTTTGTGGATGCGCCTTGTTCGGTACGTGAGCCCCTCTAGCTACCTTCTTCATCCCTTTGTTGTCAAGGCATGGTTTTCAGCTAATATGTTGTGAATATGGATCTTCAGGGAGGAGCTATGGGTGCGGAAAAAGGAACTCTGTCGTTCATGATTGGTTGTAGTGATGGCCTGTACCCGCGAGTTCTTGACATCTGCAAGCTCATGGGCAGTGAAGACAGCATTTTTCACTGTGGTGACCTGGGGGCTGGCTTGAAAATCAAGCTCCTCAACAACTACCTCTCTTCACTTACCGCCCTTGCAACTGCCGAAACCTACAACATTGGGCTCCGGGGCGGACTTGACCTGCGCAAACTTCACGGGGTCATCAATGCGAGCTCGGGAATGAGCTTCAATTCCAAGATCAACAACCCTGTTCCAGGCATGACACCAGGAAATGCTGCAAGCAAGGGTTATGTTGGTGGTTTCTCTCTTGAATTGTGTCTTGGGGTATTAGAGCTGGGTTGCCAGGCAGCTGAGGACTTGGGAGCTAAGACAGTCTTGGGCAAGCCAATGTTGGAGGCCTTCAGAGATGCGTCCAAGGACAAAAGATTTCAAGGCAAAGACTCCAAGGTTATCTACAAGTGGCTTGGTGGGGAAGATCCGGTTCTGTCTTAGATCATGAGACAAGCTCATCAGGATGTTTGCACCCCAAGTTAGCATCATTCTCCCGTGCTCAATCAATTTGATCTTCTCTCGATGATGTGCGATTTGGTCAGAAACATGAATTCACTTTTTCCACCAACACACTCAAATGAACAAACTCAACCCTTAGTGAGATTTCTAGGTTTATTCATACAAATCACGGCTTTGAGAATAGCCCATTTGGCTGGTTGTGCCTCCTCCGAACGACCAAAAAGTTCTTCAGAATGATGTATGACACCCAGTGGGGAGCTTCTTTAGACCGGCAGTCGAAAGAGTGTCTGGTGCGTAGTAGCATCAATTCCAGGTCCAATGCTGCAGCTATCCCACGTGAATTTCAGGGCATCGCCTGTCTATCTGGAGGCATGATGACGGCACAAGCTAAAGCCTTTGGTTGACAGAGGTTACAAGCTCGGAAAAGTTGGTTCCATTTGGTCTAGCTCTCCAACTTAGAATCAGACCCCTCGCACCCAAAGTCCCTCAGCCAGATGTCGACCCCAAAGGTAGAACTTTCTCCATCCACCAAGCTCTCCAACATATCAGTGTACTGTGTGGAGTCTCCAAAATCTGCAGAGTTTCAGAATGCCAGTTGACAAGACCATGTCCTGGCGATACCGAGGTGGCGGTTAACGGCCCATACGACCCCCAGGATCTCTGCAGTACCCCAGATTCCCCGGATTACCGGGGTTTTACTTGGAAAGCGCGGGGATGAGCATACCCGAAGTATCGTTCGCATGGTAGAGGGATTAATTAAAGACTGCCTCAATATTGTGCCCCATTGATCCAGTCTGGTTCATCGAGATTCCTACGGTAGAAACTTACAAGTTTCCCAGGAAAATGGCCAGCAACGTCAAAGAAGCTCAAGTCCAACATCTTGATCAAGCCGATCCTAACACAGAGATCGAGATGGATCAAATCAAGTCGGACAGCAACGACATGCCCAATATTGACGAAGCTTGGTTGGCAAAAGAGAAACGACTGGTCCGCAAGCTTGACATGACACTGATGCCTGTCATCTTCATCTTGTACTTGTTCAACTATCTGGACAGGAACAATATTGCGTATGTTTTGGATTCTGTGTGGCGAAGTCAATTGCTAATCTTGAATGAAAGCCAAGCGAAGCTTGATACCTTCGAAGTTGATCTGGGTCTGACAGGCAACAATTTCAACACCGCCGTTTCTATACTGAACGTTGGGTACACTACTGATCTTATTTTCTTTGTTTCTTCTTGCAATTGCATTTCTATTCACCTTGAGACAGCGCTGACATGGTCTCAGGTACATGCTTATGCAACTCCCAAGCAACATGATCCTCACACGAGTGCGGCCCTCCCTCTATATCCCTTTTTGGGTTTGCGCTTGGTCTTGCATCTCGGCTGCAACGGCGGGAACGCACAACTACGCGGGCTTAATCGCAGTGCGGTTCTTCCTTGGCATCTCTGAAGCCCCATTCTTCCCTGGCGCCTTTTATTTGCTTTCATGCTGGTACACCAAGAAAGAGCTTGCTCTCAGAACCGCGGTACTCTACTCCGGCTTGGTTTTGGCGACAGCTTTCTCTGGGCTACTCGCTGCCGGAATATTTGCCGGTTTGACTGGTGCCCATGGACTCAGCGGATGGCGATGGCTCTTCATCATCGAGGGAGCAGCAAGCTTCGTATTCGGAGTCGCGGCCTTCTTTCTTCTGCCGGACTTTCCAGGCTCGGACTCTGGGTCCGCTAAGTGGTTACTGACTAAAGAAGAAAAGGAGTTGGCTGTCGAGAGAATGGCGCGAGATCAAGTATCAAACCAAGAGTCAGACCGCTCGATTTGGTACGGCCTGAAGATGGCAACGAAAGACTATAGAGTCTGGGTTTGCGTAAGTCATCTCGACACTCCGCCATTGCGTGTTTTGGATATTCGGCATTTTCAGTCGCGAAACGTGCCTGAATCAACAAAGCGGACACTGACAGCTATTCAGGCCTTTATTCTCTGCAGCAATCACACTGCCTACGGCTTCAACAACTTTTACCCTACCATTGTCCGAGGCTTCAACCTCGGAAGCAGGACGGTCACACTGCTCTGCACGGCGCCGCCTTACTTGGTAGGCGCCATCATATCCTTCCTGGTGGCATACTCAAGCGACGTGCGCAACGAACGCGGGTGGCACATCAGCGTACCGATGGCTGTCGCCGCCGTCGGATTTGTCATCTCCGTCGCCGTACTTAACGTTCCTGTTCGGTACTTTGCATCGTTCCTCTATATTTCTGGGTGCTTTTCGGCAAACTCCGTTGTTTACAGCTGGGCGGCTTCTTCAGTAAGCCAGACGCCTGAGAAGCGTGCTTGCGCCACAGCTATTATCAACCTCGTGGGGCAGCTCGGTAACATCTGGAGCCCATACTTCTTTTCGCCAGGTGATTCGCCTAGATATACCACGGCCATGATTCTCATGATTGGCTTCTCTATCGCAAGCATCTTAGGTTGTATAGTGATGAAGTGGACTCTGAGCTGGGACAACAAAAAGCTTCGGGACAGATTTGCTGGCACTGGTACAACGCCCAACTTGTATACTCTTTGAAAACGGTTCACGATGTGGCATTGGAATCAGATAATTCTGTTTTCAGGGAACTCTACGGGAGGTCATCAAACTCATTATGATTAAGCGGGCACTCATGTGCAAACGTTAGACCCCAATCCACCTGTCTTCTGGAACACAACTTCTACGGGGCTGTCGCCTCCCAATTTGATATCGAAGCTCGTGTTCCAGCCATCCGTCTCAACTTTGGCGTTGGCCTTGTAGACAACCCATTGACCTCTCTCCTCACCGGTGGGCTGGAAGTTAATCTTTTCCGTCTCCAACTTGGGTACAATGACTCCCTGTCTCCGAATGCGGTGGACGAGGTCCAGAGTCAGGCCGTCAGCAGCGGCGGGTGTGGTGTCTTTTCTCACAAGAGCCGTGATCGTGAGTGGCATCATTCCGTCAACCGCGTTCGTGTCAATACAGGACTGGCTCTGTTGGTACAAGAGCGTGTCATCCATGGGGTACCCGTTGCCAGCGTTGTCGTAGGTAACGGTCTCGTTCGTGGAGGGTTTTGTGACATGGATGTAAAATTTGCTGATGCCAGTCTCGGGGCTGATGGTGGTGTCGAACTCCCAGTAGTGGAAAGACTCTCTCCATAATCCAGACGCAGATCCGCCTTGGAACGTGGCCTTCCTGGTGGTGATGACAGTAGCCCCGTTACCGTCATGGTCGGCATAGGTCAGCTGGACCGACATATCATTCGGGTCGCGACCGGTGACGGCCGATGTGCGGATGCGGATGCGGCCTCCGAAAGTCAGGTTACCGTTGTCATCGAGGGAAAGCCCCGAGATGTAAGGCTTGATGTCAGTGGCCACAATGGGATCGCTGAGCTTGACATTTGCCGGCACAGTATCGATCATCCGGGTAAAGATGTCGGAGCACATGGTCTGGAAGGTATCGGGATTCGCCATCGCTTGCATGGTCTTGTTGCCGTCAGCGGCGAAGATGCGCTTGTCTGAGTTGAGAGTGTCGTTGGTTCCGGCCACCAGGGGGTTCTTTGTCGTTCCATCCAAATACTCGGTCACGACGCCATTGTCGAATTGAGCGAACTCGGTGTCGAAATGCGCGACTGTGTCGTTGTTGGGATCTGCCTCAACACCAACAATTTCGGGGAAGTCGACGCTGTGCACGCCGCCTAGCGTGTGGCCACAAGCAACCATGGCAATCATGTCCTCGGTCGAGAAGCCGGCTTTGGTGAAGGCGTCCTGGGTCGTCTTTAGATCGGTCTGGGGTTCTGGGACGCCTGCAGGTCCCGCCTCCTGGGCATCGATGCGGCCGGCACGGAACGGGATCTGGATGCCGCCGCAAGCGAAGCTGGAAACAAGAACGCTCATCGCCAACAAGTCGGAGGCTGACGCGCGGATGGAGTAAAAGCTGCTGAAGAAGCTGAATGTGTTGTTGAAGGCGCTGCCGATGTTTTCAGGCCGGTCCAACTCGAAGAAGATGGAGGCATCGAGACCACCAGTGCCTGCAACGGCGTCATCTGTCTAGATGTTAGCAAGATTCTTCTCGCTGGGAAGGAAGGCCACTGACGGGTTGCCATGTCATGAAACGCCGTTCGAATCCATTCGGCCGAGTTCTGACGGCCTTGAATATTGGTACCGAAGCCACAGGTTATCACACCTTCTCGTTGTTGGCGCACTTGTGACTTTGCGTTATCAATGCGACGGAACTAACCATCAATGAAGCCTCTGCGCAAGTACCCGGACTGCAGGGAGAGATGGTCCTCAATCTCATCGTAAATCGACGGCCAGACGTATTCCGTCGTGGCAAGAGACGCCAGAGCGATTGTAGAGAGGAGGCTCTGCTTCATGATGGGTAGCAGACTCTCGCGGAGGATTTGAACGAGTGAATGACAGCAGCGTGACCCAATTCCTCGTTCATCTCATCTCGAGCCGGCAGCGGTCCGCTTTATGTTTGTCCGTCCCTTAGGAGAATCCGGCAATGCAACGTTGGACGGAGCTATCCGTGGACCCTGCAGAGACGGACGGGGAAAGTTTGGGCGCCTAGAAGCACGTATCTCGTATTCCCCTGCGACCATGCTATAATTGACGCCCGTAATTGCCGAAAACCAGGCCCGTTTCCAATCGGTTCAGGCCGTCGTGGATCTCGCCCAGATATGCTTCTTGTCAAGTGCTTGTTTAGCTCATTTCCCGAGACAAGGCCTCCCTAGCTTATCCCTAATGCAGCGTGGAGCAGTGTCTCCTGCCCAATAAGGCAGCTGGAATTACCGATCACGCAGCCCTGAATACGGGCGATCAGCGCAACGGTGCAGCGGCCGGCCGGTTGAGAAGGGCCAGGAGCGGATGCATCTCCAGCCTGCGGTGGTGATCTCTCCGGAGGCGATCTTTGCGATGGGATCTGAAGTTGGCGATAGAAGTGTCAGATTGGCGACTCATTGTGTGAGGTATTTGCCAATCACATCGCCCATTGGTCTGGGAAACACGGAGATCCATGGCCATGACTATGCAAAGGTACATGGAGAAGCCAATAGCATTGCGCATAAGCAGAAGGTTGACGGCCAGCCCATGTTGAGCGAACCGACTTGCTGCTAGGTGGATTGAATCCAATTGGCACGTTTAACAGCACAAGATATTGTTTCTGTTGTCACCAAGAGACAGCACGTCATGGAGGAAGAGAATGCGCAAAGCACGGAGTGTTTGGTGGGAAGAAACTCGTGCGTAACTCCGCTCGGAATAGGAGACGGAAAAACGGCCGCCCGGAACTCTCGTCCGGCATTCGGATTCTTCCGTTCCAGAGCGCTGTAAGGATAATGCCGTCATCGACGGTAGAAGAGCCAACGGCCAGCCACTCTGAGTGCCTCATGCTGGATGTACTACAATAAGCCCTCTCACAAACCAGAGTAACACAACATAACCAACAATGGGCGACGCATCCATCCTCCACATGCCAACGGCCCTCATCTTTGGCGGCAACGGCAAGACTGCCCGTCAGCTGACCAAGATCCTGGTGGACGCAGACACCCCGCACACCGTTTTCAGCGTCATCCGAAACCCGGACCAGGTCCCGGACCTGAAGGCCATCGGCGCAAAGCCAATCGTCCAGGACATCGCCACCGGCTCCGAGGCTGACTTTATCAAAATCATCGAGGGCACCCGCCCCGACGTCGTGGTGTGGGCGGCCGGCGGCAAGGACCCCAAGTCTGCCGAGGCCGTCGACCGGGACGGCGCCATCCGCGCCATGGATGCCCTGGCCAAAGCCAACGTGCACTCGAGGCGCTACATCGTCGTCAGCGCCCTCGACGTCCGCGACCACGACAACAAGCCCGTCCCGGACTGGTACACCGAGGCCGACAAGAACCTCAGCGAGCGCATGTGGGGCATCATCGGTCCCATCCTGCGGGCTAAGCTGGCCGCCGACACGGAGTTGCGTGTGGGAAACGCGACTCGGAAGCTCGACTACACCATCGTGAGGCCCGGTGGCCTGGGTGAAGGTCCCAGCCAGGGAAAGATCCG
The DNA here is from genome assembly GCA_025962755.1 of Colletotrichum tropicicola. Lineage (NCBI taxonomy): Eukaryota > Fungi > Ascomycota > Sordariomycetes > Glomerellales > Glomerellaceae > Colletotrichum > Colletotrichum tropicicola. The sequence continues at coordinate 63,522 of JAOWMA010000095.1, forward strand.
CGCAGGCAAGGTGGGAACGGTCGGTATTATTCCCCGAGCAGATGTTGCCGGGGTGATTTATGCGGCTATGCAGAACGACCAGACGTATGGGCTGGCCTTTGATGTCCTGGGACCTGGAGAAGGCGATTCGCCCATCAAGCAAGCAGTGGCACGTGTGGCGGAAGAACATGAAGACACGTTCGAGGGCTACTACTAGGGCAAGGATTGCCCAGTATGTACATATGTGATCTTCACCTTTCTTGCTACTTCCTTATGAAAACATGAATCACGACCCAAACTTCACCCACCTCGACTCGCCATTGTTTATCGCATCCTCTCATCACGAGCCACCAATGCGCCCATGTCAGTCGCAAGGACGTCAAGCAGACGGTTTTCTTCCATAGATGGACCAGCTAGCATGCGTTAGCAAATACGGCAAGTTTGGAACAAGACGCTGGGTTGCTCACATCGTGGAGTAAGAATGAATGCTTCGGTCGGTCATCTCCTTGCGCACCTTCATGGCAAAGATAGTGACCTCTTCCTTAGTCCAGTTGTGAGCCCTTGTAAGAGGGGCCATCATCAAGCCTTCCAAGTTTGCCACGGAGTTATCAAGGTTCCAGTGACCGAGCTCCTTGTACTTGCGGTCTTTCGCCCACGGGTTGGAAGGCCACTTGAACTTCTGCGCATGGATATCCTCGAATCCAATCTCGGCCATTATATCTTTCAATACGCTGAAATCACTGAGAAACGGCCGACCGAACATAGCTGCGGCTTCACCCCACAGGCGACCAAATTTCAAAACGTCGCTGTCATCCTTGAGCGTGCCGTCGTCAGATCTCTGCGTAAGGTCGATTTCATTTAGCTCAAGATACCCACCAGGGGTAAGGTTGCTAAATTGAATATGTAAGAAGGTGGTTAATTGGAAGAGTGATTGAGATATCACCTACTCGTAGCACTTCTTGACATAATGCTTCCAGTTTCCGATACTGGACGTCATCATTCGACTGTGAATGTAGTCAAAGGGCTGGGAATACAGCCACGGTTCTTCAATATCGTCGACCTCGAATCTGACGTTCGGAAGCGTACTGCAGCGAGTCATTATTGTTTTATCGAAATATTCAGACTGGGACGGTGAGTTACAAGTTTGGCTGGATGGCAGAGAGATCGACACCCAAGATCTAGACAAAATTAATCGTCAGCAAAGTGAGAAACAATCAGCTCATGCGATGATTCAAATTACTTCGGCATCAGGATGGTCTTCTCCGAAGTCCATGGCCCATACGCCAGTCCCAGTACCAACATCGAGCACTCGGCTGACATTAGAGTCCGGTTCACTTGGTGGGGCAGTTCCGAGACGGCCGTCGAAGGTCAAAATAAACATGTTGTGTTGAATATCTGCCCAAAATCCCACGAATCAGTCAAGACTTCTGACAAGTTAAGATGCAGCCAGATGGTTGACACGTACCGAGCCGCTCATTTTCTCTCTCATCGTTGGGCAAAGTGTATTCTGCGGTTCTCAGCAATTTGTTTCATTTCGTCCTGGATATACTGAAAACTCACTGCCCTCCTTGTACGAGTGGTAGGTCCGTCCATTCTCCAGTCGGTACTGGAGAACGGAGCTGAACACGCTGGTAGTCGACGACGCAAGACTCTAGGAAAACTCTCTGTTAGGTCACTGTTGTTGCAACAAGTTGAATCCAGGCTCGCGGCAAAGCCACATGTACTCACCTCACCCCTCACAGAGTCGTCATCAGTTGCGGGCTATTGGAAAAAGGCGTAAAGTAAGCTTTCTGCCGTCGCTGTTTTCTTTTGCAGACACCCATTACCTCATCGGGGGCAATCATCACTTCGGTGACTGTCGCATTGTTGGCCTGTGCCGCCGGCGCTGGTGAAGATGGCGCGGCGGCTGGTGACGGAGCGCCAGCTCCATTATCGATTTCAGACATGGTCGCCCCTTTGGTACAGCAGATGAGATTTGGACGGATACTGTTGATCATGCTGTTTCGGTGAGTTGGAGAATGCGACGTTTTATCGATTCATCGAACCCTGGTCGGCCCCAACGTTTACCCCTCTCCTTGGCTGGAGACAATTATGCATGTTTGCGGCGAACACGCCATTAAGCGACGACCATGGGAACTGTTCCCATAAAAGCAGGGCCTCCGATGCATTTGACTGCAGTGCGTCGCTGGTGAGTGGCTGTCTTACGAATGCTAAAAGCTGTTCATGTCGGGTTTTATGCAATGTGACAAACCATCCCTTTGGGATGACAGACTATCCCAAGCTGGGAAGGACGATGGGTTTACCGTCCCACTGGGGGTCTATTTTCTGCAACTTGAGTACCAACTGCATAGCGGATTCAAGCCGGTGCATTAGCACCGAGCGACTAGTGCGGCAAATCACAACATGCTTCAGTTGGTCTGGGCTAATCGAGGATACAGGGCACCTTGGGGGCGACCGAGTCGAGATACAGTCATGACAAACAAGACAACTACTGGCCAATTGAAGCATGTTCCTACACTCATATCGACCCTAGATGATTCAAGATTGTAGCGCCCATCCTCCGGTCAAGGCTGTAAGATCAGTCGTTGCGACACACAACCCGGCTGTCAGCCGGTTTAGGCGTCTTTCGGACCCGGCTTCCGTCCATAAATTGACCAGCTGGAAAGATTCAAGTCAGTCAAAAACAATCGGCGGACTTGACCTAAATCTCACTTACACTGTAGCATAAGTGTGGATGTTCCTGTTCCGCATTTCATTGCGTACCTGGACTCCAAATACGGTAACTTCCTCCCTCGTCCAACCATGGGCCCTCGTGAGCGGGGCCATCATGAAGCTCTCGAGACCTGCCGTAAAGTTGTCTTGGTTCCAAAATCCAAGTTCCTTGTGCTTCCGATCCTTAGGCCAAGAATTAGTTGGCCATTTGAACATCTGGGCATAGACGTCCTTGAAACCAGTTTCAATCATGATGTCCTTCAAAGCTCTGATATCCTGGAAGGGCCGGCCAAAGAGAGTTGCAGCCTCTCCCCATAATCGAACAAACTTCATAAGGCTACAGTCGTCCTTAAGTGTTCCATCATCAGACTTCGGCCAGAGATCGATTTCGTTCAGTTCAAGGTAGCCATTCGCGTTCAGGTTGCTATTATCAAAGCATCAAATGTCAGACATGAAAGGAACAGTTGAAAACTTAGATGAAACTGACTCGTAGCACTTCTGAATGTACTCCTTCCAGTCAACTACACTGGACGTCATTGCTCGACTATGGATATAATCGAATGGAAGGGAATAGTTCCAAGGCTCATCGATATCATCGATCTGGAACTTGACGTTGGGGTAGGTGCTAAGATGTACTTAGCATTAATACTGATCTTATGCTGCTGTGGCTCTCACAATTCTGGTTGAATTGCCGACAGATCGACGCCAAGAACCTGTTCGATAAAGCTCGTCAGTAAGACCTTTCACGTGTAAGAGTAAGTCTAGCGTACCTCAGCGTCGGGATGTTCTTCTCCGAACTCCATCGCCCAGATACCAGTTCCGGTACCAACGTCAAGGACTCTCCCTACTTTAGAGTTCGGGGCGTTTGGTGGGGCAGTACCCAAACGGTTATCGAAAGTGAGAAGCCACATGTTGTGCTGAATGTCTGCCGCATGCTTAGCATGGTTTAAAAGCCATGTTGAGTTAGTACTTACCCAGTCGTTCGTTTTCTCTGTCATCATTTGGCAGATAGTACTCTGTGCTCGTCAAAAAGTGCACTCTCTGCAAGCAGCGATTCTAGAACTTACTGCCGTCCTTGTATTTGTGGTAAGTGCGGCCGTTTTCTATACGGAATTCTCGAACAGAGCTTGAAACACTGGTGCTCGAAGACGCCAGGCTCTAAAGCAGATGACAGTCAGTCAAGTGCAGAATTATCAGTGCAATCAATTCGTGAATGGATACTCACCTCGCCTCTAGCAGACTCTTCATCCGACGACTGTAAAATGAAAGTGGTTGTCAGACTCCGCGCAGACCCTCGTCCAATGGAATCATTGATGGTACCTCTTCGGCAACCAGGATGGCTGGATTGTTGTCGGCAGTATCGGCATCGGCGGCGTTACCGGCCTGGAGGGCTGCCGTCGGGGTCGGAGTGGCGGCAGCTGCGGCCTGGGAACCCGCCGCAGCGCTGTTGTCGGCGGTGCCGGCCGGGCTGCTGGTATCAGACATGGTGGTTGGGATGATGACAGCCGTGGCCACCTTGAAGCGTTGTTCCTGAGTCTGGTTAAAGAACCTCGAGTATGACTCTGATATGGGCAGGTATGCGGCATCAACGGCGGAGAGCGCGAAGTTTTATCATCCCACGGGGCCTGGCCGATTAAGGTAGATGAACCGTTACCCCTCTCCTTGGCTGGAGATGATTGCGCATGGTTGCTGCAAACATGCCATTCAAGGACGCAGTCGTGGAGACTGCTTCCAGAAAAAGACGACTCCAACGAATCGGAATCAGGCGGAAGTCCGGAAGGTGGTTCTGTTCAGGCATCGGGAGGCCCCCGTGGCGGATGGTTAGTGGTAACCATCCGGTCGGTACGATAGGCTAGACTCTGGTAGGAAGGACGAATGTTGCTTTGCTTGCGACTTGTGGACGGCATACCGGGCAACCCACATCACGACTTGTGCAGATGCATCAGCACAACAGTATGATTTTATGAGATTCTATTTTCATTCATTAAACTGGATGTGCGCAACCGTTTCGGGGCAATTGGGCCGAGCAAGTCCTCTCTGATAGGCAGAGTATGCGAGGAACCAACAGAAGACGACCAGCTTGTTGATTGTAACCCCTGCTCGTTCAACACAACTCCGATTCACTGGTGTCTCACTCGACCTCAAGGCACTCCCTCCTCATTCGTAGCTCACATGAACGTGGTCCCTGGTATCGGTCAGATCACACTGGGTCACATACATTATGCAGGAACTTACCAATGGTTCTCTCTGACGTTGTGGTTATCCTTCATAGATCTCCAGTTGTCCCAAGACATCTCTTTTGAGTCCACGGACGGGTTCCAGATGCGCTGGCCCCAGATGACATACTTGAGTTTGAGAGTGTTGCGGTTCTTCATGACCCACTCGGCAATCTCTTTGCCCGAAATCGAGGCAGTCTGCAACCTGATCAGTCCCAGTGCCGTCAAACTGTCCAGAACAACAATCTTACTTCGGTAGCATCAGAGCACATCATGTCCGTGGCCTTTCCGCAGCAGTGGTCCGAGCTGGTGCTGGTACACTCGCACCCGCGAATGCAGCCAATGTCCCGAATCCTGTTCGGCCACGCCGCGACAATCTTCTTGGCCCCGTCGACGGCGACTTTCTTGCACGAGCCCACGGTGGGGATGGTCGGCGCCTTGTAGCCCCCAAAGCCGGTCGCGGGCGAAGAGCAGCACTTGAAGCCGCCGGGGCCCGGGCACTGGTTCGCGGCGGAGGTGCCGGCGCAGTCGCTCGTCCAGCGACAGTTGCCGCCGCTGCCGCAGGAGGCCTTGGTGCAACACTTGACGTTGGATGGGTCGGCTGGACATGCGCCGTCGATGGTGGTGCCGCCGTTGGATGAGCAGTCGCTTGTGGTCACGCAGACGCCTGGGATATTGTCAGGGGTTGGACTTTCAGTGAGTGAAGGGCGGACACGAACCGGCTCTGCCTTTGGAACCGTAGCATGGCTCATTGAGGGCAGCAAAGACTGAAGTGGCCGAGAAGGCGGCGAGCAAGAGGGATTGCAGTTGCATGGTGATTCGTGATGTCTGTATGTTGATTTGAGGTCGGTATGAGTTGAGATGGTTGGAGTTCACCACTGAGAGGTCCGGTGCGAGCATTGGTATTTATAGAATTCTTTTAGTCCTGAACTCGGATCAATGATCTTTGTTAAATCACTATCCTACCCGGAGACTGTGTAAGACGGCCATTCAGACCTCCCGTGCTAGCCCGCAACACGGTGATCTAGGGTAGCATCGCAGTTCAGCTTGAAATCTTGACTCGCGTCACAACATCTCAGTCACGGCTGTCTTTGACCATTTGACGGCCTTCATGACTGAGAGTTGGTAAGACGTTGACGTACGACAGGTCTTCCTGGGGCGTTTTCGACAGGATTCGTGGCAGCCACCAAAGCAGGGACAAACAGCCACTGCCGTTGCCTGACTTAGGGGGCATGCCACGGGATGAACCTAGTCTAGATCTTAGCCTGTCAGACTAAGACAGCGGGAGGGTTACGCCGGCCTGTCATAAGACAGTGTTGGTGAGCGGCAATGCGCATGACGATCAGCCCTAGCTGAGCCTACGGGCCGAAGTGATAGATCGCGCGTCTTAATACGTAGCGTATTTCCTTCCGAGCTGTCGAGCCTTGTATTACCTACCTAACTTGAAACAAGAATAATCATGGTTTCTGCCATTCTTGCATGGTCGTCTACCTAGGTACAGGACCCCCAAGTTCGGTATAAGCCTTTGGAGGAGCAGGCGAGATCCTTTAGCCAAGTGCGGTGTCAACAATGATGTCTGGTGCGTTGGGATTCCGGGGAAATGTCTTCTTCAACTTGTCAGCTGGCTAGATTGTGATATTCAAGCCTTCGGTCCAAGCCGCTAAGGGCGTAAAATGTCCGACTGCCAACCCATCAGTCGCGTACCCCTTGCAGACGGCGAAAATCCCCAGGCTTGAAGAATTGCGTCATCCGCCGATCAGTCGCAGTGGTAAACTTGAATTTCCGAGACATCCACAGCCAAGTGAACACACGTGTTTTTCCCGTGGTTAGTCCCTTGACTAAAACCTCCTTCTAGGGTACGATCTGCCCGGGTAAAGGTTTACTGCGCTGGTAAGACGGCCAGATATCCTTCCGGCGCACAGTGTCTGCGGGGAGTATTTCTCAGCTCTACGGCGACAACTCGGTCCAAGTCACGTTGTAGTTGCACGTAGACAACGTTTTATGGTTACTTGCATCTCCGCGAGTAAGCCGCGTGCGACCCCCTGAGGTGTTCAGGTCCTCGGTGAAGCTTCGACACCCCGCAGCTGAAAGACAAGTCCCGGTACCACCGTCCGTCAAATGACATGTACTATTCGCTGTGTCGCAGGTAGTAGGTTCTAAAGCCGGGTCATGGAGTATTCGTGCTTTTGGCTTTCCGAGTTTAAAAGACATGAGGACCCCAATCTATAGCTGCACGTTTGCAATAGTACACGTTCAAAACACCCATCGTGGATTTGTTATTGGAGGCGCCATCTGAAGCCGCTTTTCGTCTACTGTTTTGGCCATTTCCTGAATTGCCCCGTATGTATGCCTGTCTATGCTTTCTTTTCATGTCTAGCTAACCATTTTGATGCGCCCCTCCAAAACCGGTGCGATAACCCGTGTCCAATCCACCGTGAACTCACCCTCGTGTAGCGGGTCGCACACCTCAGCCTTGACACCCGCCTTCTTCGCCCACCTGGCGAAGAACTTGCGCATAATAAGCATCTCCATGTCAATCTGGGCGACGGATTCCAGCTCCTCCTCAGAATCAGAGTCTTCGTCAGACTCTTCCCTCGGAGGCCTGTTGTTCAGGGCATGCCGCTTGACCATCCACTCGGCCCAGGACTTGGACTCGACCTCCGGCTTCGGGTCCGAGGTACCCGTCTCTGCGGGTGTCTCCCACATCTTGCGCGTCTCAACGGGGGTGTGGCACTTCTCAGCGACTTGAACCCAGTGCTCGCTGAGATTCTTCCACTGGCCGACAGTCCGCAGACTCATGAAATACTGCCGCAGCATGGCGGAGATGAGGATGCCGTTCTCCTCGCAGACAATCTCTTCGGCCGAGCCGCCTTCCGGCTCGACAAGAAGACTGGTGTACCCATCTGCTGTCGTCAGTCGTTGTTGCTTTTCTCTCATTAGAACTACAACGTACCCTTTCCTCTGCCCATGTAGCCTCTGGTGGCAAGAGTATACTTCTTGCCCATATCCATGGGCTCACCGCCAAGAGTTGCTTCGACAATACGAGAGCCAGGCTCTTTGTTGGGGTTGAACGTATACTCGATATTCGATACTTGCGGGAAGCGGCCTGCTCTGTCAGCATGCATCTACCTTTGCGCTCAAATTGGTAACCTACCCTCTTGCGCCGGGTATTGGGACACGCCGTTTTCTAGTGCATCCCAGATTTGTTGGCCGGTCACCCTGATGAAGATGACAGGGTCTTCGAAGGGAAAACAGTTGGTTATATCCCTGACTCTGATGACGCCGGGCGGGTAAATTTGGTCACCGCGAATGGTACCGGCAGCCATCAATGCACAGTCGGCGTTGTGGTAGTGTCGCATGACGTCGCACACAAAGTTGCCCATGTTGCTCTCCTTCATTCTGACAGTCGTGAACCTTGCGTCCAGGGGGGAGGCCGTCCAACCGACGGCCTTGGCCAAGCTGTGCTTCAGCTTCGACGTCAACTCTTCGGTAAGCCCCAGGGTCTCCTTGTCTTCCGGAATGGAGGAGACGATGTCGCGGCGCAGAATGTCAAAGTCCCACTTGCCGGAGCCATCCTCCTTCTTCCGGACTTCGATGTAGCTGAGCTGCTTGAAATCGGAGCCGGAGCGCAGCACGTGGGTGCCGTTGATGAAGCTATGCCCGTAGTAGTGGTCGTGGCCGCCGAGAATGATGTCAATGAGGCCGTCCGTCTTCTCGGCGAGCTTGTTGTCGTTGGGCTCACGCTGGTGGCTGAGACAGATGATGATGTCGGCCCCCTGGGCGCGGAGCTGGGGGACGAGCTCCTTGGCGGTCTCGCTGGCGGACTTGTAGATGATGTTTGGAGGCAAGGTGTTGATTGTCTCCAGCCACTCTCTCTCGCCCAGGCCAATGAGGCCGATCTTGATGCCATTGGAGGAGGTCAGCATGTGGGTGTGCTTGGCATTTCCGAGGGGAACGTTGTCTCCGAGAGCCGGGTCCAGAACGTTGGCGAGCAGCCAGGGGAAGTTGCACTTGGCGGTCAGGGTCTCGAACTGCTTCACGCCAAAGTCGAAATCGTGGTTCTGGAGGTGTCAGCCAGGGCGCGAGGTCCCCCATTGAGACTCAGACAGAGCTGGCCGACTTACACCAACGCAGGTGCAGTCGACGCCGATCTTGTTGAGGATGGGCACCATGTGCTCGCCTGATGACACGCGTCAGAACAAGGCCGTGGCAGACGGAGAGCGTGCAGGCACGGCACGTGAGGCGGTACCTTTTGTGACGGAGCTCTCGAGACTGGGGTTGAAGACATCGCCCGAAAATAGCGTGATCAGCTCGGGCTGGGCGGCGAAGCGCTCGTCGCTGCGATACTCGTTGACGGCGGTGATGAAGCGGGCGACGCCGCCAACGGGCTCGGCGCTGGAGGGTTCCAGGTGGTAGACATCGTTCAGGTGGAGAAGGCGCAGGGCGACGGGCGCGGCGGAGCCAGAGCTGAAGGTGACGGAGGGCTCATCGGGCGCCGGGGTGTTCTTGGGCATGGTGGGTGGTGAGGGGATCTAGGAATAGAAATGCAGTCGGACGGGCGGCGGTGATGGACGGGAACGAGGTGGAAGCGCATGAGCCCTGAGTTTGTTTGCTCAGCTCGAGGTCGAGTTACCTTAGTGGAGTTTAGGTTAGGTTTGGTGCGCTGGTGCTGGTGCTGGTGCTGGTGCTGGTGCTGCCGCTGCGGGCGGGAGCGGGGGCGGGGCAGTGAGCGACACGACGCGGAAGGCCACTGGACGGCCGCCGCTGCAGTGGGCGGGCTTTACTGGATGATTCGCTGGACGGCGCTTGCGGCCTTTGCTGGTGAAGCGGTGTGGCGGTGCGGAAGCCAACCAGGAGGGGGCGATTACCAGGTACCGGTGGATGCACGTGACGATAAGCTCGACGGTGGGGTCCTGGTGGGGCTGCTGATGGGGCTGGTGAGAGCGAAGGGAAGGAACCCTGGATGCTGCTATTCCTGGCTCGTGCGCATCTGATAACGATAAGACACCTAAGCGAGCAGCCCACATGAGGTAAGCAAGTAGGTAAGGTACGTATCCGTACTCCAAGTAGCCACTCAAGCAGGTACGCAGGTAGGTAGGTGCTGCCATCCCGCCTTGGGACGAACACTACGGATACGGCCACTGGACTCCATGTCAACTCGAACCTTTTTCCAACGTCAACAACCACTGCCGTTCCGATCCGGCCGCCGGCCACCCAACCTCTCGCCGGCTGCATCGCCACACCAAGCGTCTTGGCTCGCTCGTTTCTCTGCCACTCACGGCTGCGTTTCACAGAACAGATTCCTGATTCATGCCAAGCCTTCTTTATTTCTTTCTCATTCAAGGGCGGCCTGCTGCTCGCTGCTGCTGGCTGTTTGTTGCGTGCTGCCACCATCAGCGGCAGCGTCATTCCTCGTGTGCTCGCTCACATGATTCGACGTTGGTCCAGAATCCCTTCCTCCTCGCCAAGACCTGCTTCGACTAAACACCATCTAGCTTCCAACCTGCCGGTCTTGGCTCATGCCACCGCGGAGCAATAAACCAGAAACACGCAGAATCACACCGTCACGCCCATGTGCTCCGGCTCCTGCACCTGCGCCTGAACCTGCGCCTGCGTCCTCGCCTGCACCCTCGCCTTCGGCACCCGCTGCTTGGACGCCAGCATCCGTCCCACGGCAATCATCCGCATCACGCCCTCGGCGCTCTCCCTCGTCAGTTTCTCCGCCTCCACCACCGCCTCGGCCAGCGTCGTCGGCCGCTGCAGGATACACGTGTACGCGTCGATCCCGACGTCGTAGTTGACCCGCGCCCCTGGCCCGATGGTCCCAGCAATCGCAACCACCGGCAGCCCGTGCTTCTTCGCCCGCATCCCAATCTCGGCTGGAATCTTGCCCCGCGGCGTCTGGTCGTCGATGCCCCCCTCAGCCGTGAGCACCAGGTCGCAGTCCGTGAACAGCCCGTCAAAGTCGACGTACTCCGCCACCACCTCATATCTTGGCCGGAGCTTGGCACCGACCAGCCGCAAACCCGTGCCCAACCCTCCAGACGCCCCTCCGCCGGGCGAGAGGCCCACGTTGTTGTCGCAGAGCAGCCGGCCGGCAACCACAGCGAGCACCTCCATCGCTGCCGAGAGGCGCTCCGTCTGCTCGACGCTCGACCCCTTTTGGGCCCCAAACACCCTGGCCACGCCTTCGGGGCCACTGAGCACATTGTTCCAGTTGACCGCGACCTCGATGCTGGCGCCCTTGATGCGCTTGTCCACACCGCCCAGGTCGATGCTGGCCAGCCGGACGAGAGACTCCCCCCCTGCCGCGATAGGGAGCGCGTGTCCGTCTTGGTCTATAAGTCGAGCGCCAAGAGCCTGAAGCATTCCAGCCCCGCCGTCACACGTACCGGAATCACCACATCCGACGACAATTCTCTTCGCGCCAGCCCCGACAGCAGCTGCCAGAAGCTCCCCGACGCCAAACGTCGTCGTGATGCCCGGGTTGCGAAGGTGGGCAGGGACGAGACTCAAGCCTGCGGCCGCCGCCATTTCGATGACGGCAGTCTTTGGCGAGTCGCCATCCTGGCGGCCCAGTATGCCAAAGAAGGATGTAATCGGGGTGCCAACCGGGCCGGTTACGGTGACGGCGTGTAGCGTGCCACCAGTCGCAGACACAAGGGCGCTAGTGAACCCCTCGCCTCCGTCGACAAGGGGCACCTTGCGGACAGAAGCGTCGGGCATCACGGAGAGAATGCCGGCTTCGATACAGTCTGCAGCAACGTCTGGCTGGAGACTTCCCTTGAACCCGGAGGGGCACACGAGGACTTTCATGCCCGCAGGAGTCGAAAGAGAACCCATGTTTGCGATGTGAAGGCGTTTGGGCGTTGACGGTGAAAACGATGGTTTGATGAGTTTATGTTATATTCAAGTGAACTAACACGAACAGAAGTAAACGAACGATTATCAGCAACGAGTGAGATAAGTAGTAGAGCGAGTGTAAACAGAGTAAGTGGTGATGGTGAGCGATGGTGGATATGGACTTATTGTCGACAAACTCAACGGCCGCGAACGGCCATCTTTATATTGTTCGGGACGAGGGCTTGCATGAAGCCTGATCGGACCATCAACTCCTCAACGGCTATTCTCGTTTGCGTCTCGACATTACGTCTATGGCGGTGAGCCTTCAACAAGACGGGTGAGACTCGAGATGCGGCCTTCAGCTGCCGGGGAGTGGCTTTGGGCGACTTCGCCGGCCGCTATCTCACAAACAGGAATTCGGTCGTGTGATCGTCTTCTCGTAGAGTTCGGCGACCATGATAGCCCTCAGCCCTGCACGTGTCCATTGCCTCGATGGGTTGTCGGTTGCAACAGACCCTGAGTTGTCAACAGCTTCATGGCGTAGCAACGAGTCCACGCAATTCGCAACCAGCACAGCCTTCTAAGGCGGCAGACAGTCAGACTAGCTCGCCTACACAGAACGGTCGATATGGCTGCTTTCATTGGCATCACGGCTTCCATCACCTGGTCTCGGCGGCAGATGAGCACACGAGCAGGATCATGGATGAGCCTAGATCTCGTATCCCGATGGGGGTGAAACAACCCCCAAGGTGTCATCTCGAGGTGAATCTTCCAATCATACGGCCGTACCTGAGCTATAAATAAGGATTGCGACCTTTTCGAGGGGTTTTCCAGGGTTCGGGAGAGTGTGTGTCTCCCCAGGGCGCAGTCGAGAAAAATGTTACTCCAACACGCATCATCAGCCACAGTTGACGTAGCGACCCAAGACCCCCGCCGATCGACTTGCCAAGAAAGCTTCGGCTGCGTTTTCACCCCATTTTCCACGGCAAGACCTTCACTTACACAAGGCTAGCACCATTTTCCGTCTCTTGGCGGTGTCATTCCCGACTCAATCTAGGGATAGGGCTCGCAGTGCCCCCTCGGGGGCAGACTGGACCAGCTGGGACGGAATGGGTTGGACAATGGCTTCCGATGACCCCCCAGCCTGACCACATCATCTGAGGCGCTGTTCGTCGTGGGCTTATGAGGCTATGCCCTCTCTTTGCCCGATGTCGAAAACCGGAAGGCTCACGGGAATGCTTTTCGTGATATAAGAAACCGCTGTGATGTCTCAGCAAGAGAGACCCAAGCTACCACCAGAAGTGTATTGTGATCATCATCTATCGTTCATCATCTCCTCCATTCACTCGCTCCGTCGTTCGTTTTTGCAGACATGTCTAAACCCCATGCGTATTACTTCGTTCCTCGCAAGCCGGTCCCAGACCCGGAGGCGGGGCTCAACCTCCACAGGACCCTCACGCGGTCTCGGTCCAGCTTATGGCGCGGATGGAGTCCAGGGCTCCCTTCCTTCTCAGAGTACGAAAGAACCGCGTACAAATTCCCCTGGCTCCAGGACCCCGATAATCTCTACTCCCGCGAGGACCTGGACAACAGACACTCTGGCATCATTCTGGAGAATCCTGGTCCTACAGACCGCTCTTACCTGCTTTCCCACGACGACTCCCAAGCTGATCCCTCAATGATTCCCCCACCGGAAAAGACCGTGCGTGAGCATGAACATAAGCCCGACGATCCCGAGGATCCAGACCTGGTACGTTGGACCTCACTTCCTGCTAGGCCAAACACTAATCGGACTACAGGTGACATGGTCTGGGCCTTCGGACCCGGAGAACCCCAAGAACTGGCCAAAGTACAAGAAATGGACGGCCACTATACTAGTGTCTTGCTTCACCTTCATATCGCCTGTCTCCTCGACCATGTTGGCTCCTGCTCTGGATACCCTCGCCGACGAGTTTGATGTCCAGTCTGACATTGAGACATATCTCCTCATGTCCATCTTTCTTCTGGCATATGCAGTTGGTCCCTTTGTACTAGCGCCCCTGTCGGAGATGTATGGCCGTGTTGTGGTACTCCAATCAGCCAACATGTTCTACCTCGTCTTCAACACCGTGTGTGGGTTTTCCAGGTCCAAAGAGCAACTGCTTGCCTTCAGGTTCCTCAGTGGTCTTGGAGGAAGTGCCCCTCAAGCTGTAAGAAGCAGCCCGTTCTTCTTTGGGGTAGAGCTAACGAAGACTTCAGCTCGGTGGCGGTGTATTGAGCGACTGTTGGAGGGCAGAGGAAAGGGGAACAGCGACGGCCATTTACAGCCTGGCCCCCTTTCTAGGACCAGCCGTCGGGCCCATTGGTCAGCAGCCTTCAATTCCCTTTTTCCTTTCACTTGACTGACGCTCAATAGCTGCTGGTTATCTCACGCAATACATGTCATGGCGCTGGATCTTTTGGACGGTCTCCATCGCCGACGCCCTCGTTCAGATCCTCGCATTTCTTTTCCTCTCGGAGACCTATCCGCCCAAGATTCTGGCCGTGAAAGCGAAGAAGCTTCGCAAGGCCACAGGGAACAAGGATCTCCACACTGAATTCGACCGACCGGACCGTACCTTTGGCCAAACGCTGCGGAAGAATCTGATTAGGCCCTTTAGGATGCTTTTTACCCAGCCTGCGCTGCAGATCACGGCGGTTTACAGGGCATACTTGTATGGCTTGATGTATCTTGTGTAAGTGCGCCACCGTGCAGTCATATTTACCTACGTTCGGGCTAACCGTTGTTCAGACTTGCCTCGTTTCCGTACGTATGGAGCGAACAATATGACCAAGAACCCGGACCCGCCAGTTTGAACTACATCTCACTCGGTGTCGGTTTCGTCATTGGACTCCAGATATCTGGGCCTCTAATTGACAAGGTAGAAAACACCGTCACCTATCATTCCGGATGAATCTGACTTCCATGAATAGGTCTACCGCACGCTGAAAGCGCAAAACAACGACACCGGCCGCCCCGAGTTCAGAATCCCGCTCATGTTCCCCACCGCCATAGTAACGCCCATCGGCCTCCTCCTCTACGGCATCGCGGCCCACTTCAAGGTGCACTGGATCGTGCCCAACATCGGCGCCGCCATCCTGGCAGCGGGCCTGATTCTCTCATTTCAGTGCGTGCAGACGTACGTTATCGACTCGTACGAGCGGTACGCAGCCAGCGCGGCCGGCGCCGCGGCGTTCGTGCGGACGATGGCGGGCTTCAGCTTCCCGCTCTTTGCGCCGCGTCTGTATGATGTGCTGGGTATTGCGTGGGGCAATGTGCTTCTCGCTGGCATTGTCTTGGTGATGGGTGTTATTGTGCCGACTGTGATGTGGAAATGGGGCGCTTGGCTTAGGAGCAAGAGCCAGTACTGTTCTGGCTGAACGCAAGCTCAATCTTTTCATCATTTTCTCATTATCATCTTATCTTAGACTTGATTGTGGGGAAGGGATTTTAGCGGCCGGCCGGTCTGATTTTGTTTCTATTATTTAGGATAATGCCTGATGCCAGCAGTTGGTTGAACACCTCTATTCTGACCAGGTGTGTTTATAAAGATGAAAAAAAGCGAGCATCTGCTAGCGCAGACGCTTTGGAGACGCGGCGAATCGAACGCCGGACCTCATCCATGCTAAGGATGCATTATACCACTAAACCACGCCCCCGGTTTGAATGAGAGGTTTCTGTGCAAGTGAGGAATAAAACCCTCGTGCGCCCCAGTTGGCGATGGGTCGTGAGCCCTCATCGTGGTGGTGGGCCACTCAGTGGTGGGCTCCGGTGAGGCTTAGTTCCACGTTCCCACTCCTTGGTGAACTCATCTAGCAAACGTGTTGACAAGTTAAGAACCAGGAATAGCAGATAAGTCGTCAAGGCTGGTAACCAAAACCTCGGCATGGTACGGACTCTGAAGTTTTGATTCAAGTTTATTTTCCCTGGCCTTCCCGTGTAACTTAACGTTGACGGGATTGGTTACACCTGAGGGTGACTTTGTTGTGACCATCCATGGTTGCACCTCCAGCTCACGGGATGTCTAAAACGGAACCGTGTGGAAGGCGCTTTCTCGTTGGAGAAAATTTGTCAAAGATAGGGCGCAGATATTGACTGAGACTGGGCGAAAAATTCTCTCCCTTGACAAAGCCAAGAGTTGTCTTTCTTTTCCCCCGACACCAACACCGCTCCTGTGTCACCTCGTGTCTCCCCCCTCTGCTGCCGTCCCTGCCAATCTCTCGCTTCCTCGCAGAATACTTTGACACAATGGAGTACCTTTCCCTGTCACGTGAAGACTTCAAGAATTCCGAGCCCGGCGTCGACAAAGTCACAGTCGGCGCGGGTATCCTCCGGCTGGACGCCTCCGGCCCCAAGATCCTCCTCCTCAAGCGCAACGCCAACGAGCGGCACTTCCCCAACGTCTTCGAGATGCCCGGCGGCAAGGTCGACGCGAGCGACGCCACCATCCGTGATGCGCTGGTCCGAGAGGTCGCGGAGGAGACCCGGCTCGCCGTGGCGGACGTCGTGGCCCCGCTGTCGTCCATCACGTACACGACCGCGAAGATGGAGAGGGACGCTTCGGGTCGGGATCGGGTCGTCGAGCGCCGTGCTTTTCAGCTTAGCTATGTGGTCAGTATTGAGGGGGATGGGGCCAGCTTCAAGGTCAACGAGGATGAGCACTCTGTGGGTATTTGGGCGGACCGAAAGACGATTGAGGGGATTGAGATGACGGACAAGATGAAGGAGTTGGTGATTGAGGCTCTGGGCTGGGCTGAGAAGCAAATTGTGGCATGAAAAACAAAAACACACGTCGCGAATGCACTGAGCTGGTGCGCGTTGTTGCAATGGCATGCGGTGGCGATGGTGAAGATGAAGACCTTGAGGTAGAATTGCGGGACATGATGAGAAGCAGAAAAACCATGAACTCAATTGCTTGCCCTCATCGCCGCAAGTTGTCGCGGTTTAGAAGTGCACGCCTCAGAAGTCAGTTAAAATAGATGTATCCATGCATTACGTCTTCTGTGATTAGGGTATAGATCCAGTAATTACAATAATGGTGTACTCACACGCCCGTGAGCAAGCCAATGACAATACACACAATCCGGGATATCAAAGCTGAAGAGAAAACCGTTTCCATCTACACGTCCGCCGTCTCGTTCATTCTCGTCTCAGTCTCTCAGATGGACGCCCTGGCAATGTTCTTGCCGGCGACGAGGCCGGGCCCCTTCTCGGTGAAGAAGGTCTTGGCCTTGGCGGCGCTGACGATGAAGCCGGGCAGCTTCATGGTGTTGAACTGGCCGGTGGCCTTCTTCTTGCCGATGGTGACGAAGATCTGGGGCTTCGTCGTCAGCTTGAGGTCCTTGACCTTGGCGTCCTGGCCGGTGAGGACGGCGTCGAGGTTGTCGGCGAGGTGCAGGGCCTGGCCCTCGGCGCGCATGAGCTGCTTGGCCTCGAGGTTGCCAATGTCGCCGGCGGCCCAGACGTTGCGCAGGCCCTCGACGCGGAGGTCCTTCTGGAGCTTCAGGCTGCCCTTGTCGTCGAGCAGGTGGTCCGGGATGAAGGACGAGTTGGGGCGGACGCCGAAGAGGGGCAGGTACAGGTCGGCGGTGAGGGTCTCGCCGTTGGACAGCTTGACGGACTTGAGGGAGCCGGCGGTGTCGGCCTCGGTGACGCGGGCGTTGGTGACGAGCTTCACCTTGAGGGCCTGCAGGTTCTTGGCGGCGATCTTGCCGAGCTGGGGCAGCAGGCCGGGGAGGGGCGCGTCGCCCTCGACGACGAGGGTGATTTGCTTGGTGGAGCCGTAGGCGTGGCCGAGCTCGCCGGCGGTCTCGACGCCGGTGGAGCCGGCGCCGGAGACGATGATGGAGTTGGCGGCCTTGACCTCGGACTGCAGGCTGTGCCAGGCGGCGAGGGTCTCGTCGTGGGAGCCGACGGTCTTGAAGGGCAGGCCGCTGGCGAGCGAGGAGCCGGTGGCGATGACGAGCTCGGCGTACTCGATGGACTTGAGGCCCTCGTTGGTCTCGACCTGGACGGTGTTGGTGGTGGTGTCGAAGGCGGTGGCCTTGCCGAGGACGAACTCGAAGGCGTCCTGGGGGTACTTGTCGAAGCCGGGCTTGATCTGGTTGAAGAGGGTGTCGTCGGAGAACTCGCCGGGGATGAGGCCGCGCACGGCGGCGCAGTTCCAGTAGAGGTGCGTCGACGGCGAGACGAGGGTGACCTTGAGGTCCTTGACCTTGGGCTGGGTGTACTTGAGCAGCTTGTGGGCGATGCCGAGGCCGGCGTAGCCCGCGCCGAGGATGACGACCTGCTTGACCATTTTGGTTGTGGAGTTGGTGTTGCGATGTAGGTTGGAGGTCTGCTGGATGAGAGACGGCCCGGAGGTGGTGGTGACTTGGCGGTAGGAGGTAAGGAAAGGGGGGTGTCAGCTACGTCCTCGATGAGAGAAAGAGATGGCCTCTGTGTGGTATTTAATCGATGGTCGGCGTAAGGAGCGGGACGGGGATGCCGTGGGGGAGTGCGGGAGGCGAGGCGAGGCGATGCGATGCGATGCGACGGGCGAGAATGACAACACCCACACGAGGCAGCAGGCACGAACAAAGGAGCGAGAAAGAATACCGGGCGCAGCAGCTTCGGGGCACGGAGAACGAAGAGGGGGGATGATGAATCTTTTATCGACACAAAGACGAAGGATTCGGCGTGGGCATTTCTGAGCCGTGGCGCGCCCCCATGTCCACCGGCCACGCTCAAAAAAGCTTCGGCCGAGCAAGTCGACGGGCATTTGCGACCTGGCTGTTCGGCCTATTCCTTCCATGGCCCTGAAAAAAAGAACCAATCCATATTGTCCCATGTTTCAGACGGAGGAACGCTCAGATTATTCAGCTGGGCGGGACAAGCGAGATTGGTCCCGTCAGTACTAACAGATTGTTGCTTTTGGAGAGGGGAAAGGGATCAGACCACGGGCGGGATTCGAGGCAGGCCGGCGGCAGAGAGGGTAAGATTCAATGCAAAAAAGCATCGAGAGAATGGCAGCCATTGGAGGCGAGCACAAAGACCGAGATGGAATGGTACGGGTAGGGTCAGGTACCTTACGGTACTAAGGTAAAGGCATGGCAAGGATCTGGTGCGGCAGGGGTCCGACTGGCCGAGTCAAGGCAACGGCGCGGCGGGGGCCACGGCATTAGCGTAGCGCGCGGTCTGAAGCCGAAGAGAGTCCCGGGATGTTGTTGTTGTGTCTGTTGGTCTGGTGCGAATGCTTGTAAAGTGGCCCATGTTGAGTCTATTCAGAGTCACTCAGATCCAATGCTAGGTGGTGTAAGGCAAGGTGATGGAGACGCAGAGAATTTCACGACTGTCTCCACCCAGGTAACCAACACTCACTCATGTCTGTACTGTGTCAAGACTCATTGCCATACCTTAAGGTAACCAAGTACAACTGAGGGTGTGTTTGCTCTCATCGGATCGGGTCTAGTGTCACCCCCGGCGCATTAGATCCACTGGCGCCAGGCCGTCTTCGCTCAAAGGGCGCCTTAGCCCGGGGGTTGGGCGGCGCATTGGTAATTCCCGCGCGCGCGCGTGTGTGTAACCTACCGCCAGCATCGCGGAAGTATTCTCGTGGCGGCTTGATTTGTTATTTCTGTGCCAGCCATCCCCCTCCATCGTGGGGCCGTGTCGGCGCTGGAAGAGCCCGTTCGCCGGCTGGCCGTCTATTTTGCACTAATCGGGACTGAGCTGGGTGGGGGGCCGGTCCCGGCGGCCGCGGCGCTCGGGACTGAGTGGGGGCCGCTAATTTGGGAGGGAGACACAGTACGGCGCTAACACCCGCACGGACACACTCCTTAGGTAAGTCACTCCTTATGCGACCTTACCTTAGGTAAGCCACTCCTTTAGGTAAGTCACTTTGTCCGCTCACTCTCTCCCTATTCTCTCTCATCTGGATATTCATTTCTCCTTCACTGGTTTGGGCCATCTCACAGGCAGTCCTTTGAGCTGTTGGATAATCATTTATAACATTTCTTTCCTCATGAAAGCCTCCGGACCATCCTTGACTCCGGACTCAAGCAGGGCATCCTCTATACCAACATCTCACACCAAATATCCGTACAGTGTACTATCTCACCCATGTATCAAGTCAAAGCTTGATTGAGCTTTGGACGCCAAACGCCATAGCACCAATTCATACCATCTCAACCCGGATCCCCTTGCTGCCCTTCTTCGGCATGGACACCGCCAGGTCGAAATCATACTCTACATCCGCGTCCGTCGTCTCGTACAGTCGCATGTACGGCAACGCGCGCAGCGTCACGGCCGCAATGGCCACGTGAAGCTCGCAGTACGCCAGCCTATCATCCGCACGTCACATCGGTCAGCACACGTCCATGAGCAGTCAACAGTCCTAGGCTCGGGTTGCCGGATGTCGCGGGTGACGACTCGAAAAAAAAAAACTTACTGCATGCCCAGGCACTGCCGGCTCCCCTTGGAGAACGTCAGCAGGTACCGCTCCAGCCCCCGCTTCCTCTGGCCCTTCTCGTCGAGCCACCTCTCCGGGAGGAACTTGGAGGGCTCCGGAAAGAGCCGCTCGTCCATGTGCGTGATGTAAGCTGACATGCCGAACGCGTACCCGCGGGGGATGACGTGAGACACCTCGACCGGCGCCGAGGCCCCCGGCGGCGTCCACGTCCCCTGGTACACCACGTCTTCGTCCGGTGCGACCCGGGGCAGCCTCGACGGCGATCCATACATGAGCCGGAGCGCTTCTGTGACCACGGCGCTGAAGTACGGCAGACCCTCGAGCGTCATCCAGTTCGTGAGCTCCTTCGGGTCGGTCGTGACGGTTGCCAGCTCAGCTCTCATCTTATCCACAATGTCGGGGTTGCTCAGCAGGTAGTACGTGCAGATGCTGAGCGCCGAGGCCGTTGTTTCCGTTCCGGCGGCGAGGAAGACATTGGCCTCGCCTGCGAGCCGCTTGACCGTCTTTTCTTCCGGCGGCAGGTCGGACTCGAGGATCGAGTGGAGCACCGTCGTGCGGTCCCGTTTGATCCCGGCCTCGTACGCCGTCTTGGTCTGCCGGACCAGCTCCGGCAGTTTCACCTTGGACTGCTCCATGAGCAGTCCTATCTTTGCAGACAACGGCTTCACAACCCAGCTATTCGGCATTAGCAAGATGCTCCGTCACTCCTGGCCTCCGAGTACTTACACCGGGACGGACTCCATCAGCCACGTCGTCCATGGAAAGTGCCGCATGATGTGGATGAGATGGAACATGACGTAAACAGCCTCCTTGAAGTTCGGCTCCCAGCTGGGTTGCTGAAGGAACCCGAACCCCTGCCCGAAGCAGTAGTCGCTGACGATGTCGGCCGTGTAGCAGCTGAAGGCCGAAGCCGCGTCAAAGGGCCCGCGGCCGCGGTACGCGAGAAACTTGTCGCACAGCCGCTGCGCATCTTGGTGTACCACCCACTCGAGCTTCCCGATCTGCGCCCGAGAGAAGTACTTGCTCACGGCCGATCTGCGAAGGCGATGGTGCGCATGGTCCACGGTGCCGAAGCCTCCCTGTGATGTCTGTTAGATACGAGCCTCCAGTCTCGACTGCAAACACGAACCATTCTCAGGCTGGAGGAATGTTAGCACCTGTTAATCCAAATTCACGTAAACACGATGGACCGATGGCTACTCACTCATTGGCAAAGCCAGCGACAAACATCTCCGACTTGTTGCGCTTCTTCCCTCCATTGGCGTAAATAACGTCCACGAACTCGGGGTCGTTGCAATGCACCTCATCAGGGTTGATCCGGACAATGGGCCCTGTGTGCGTCGCGTCAGTCAGCTTACGGATGAGTCTCGACGTTTGTCCACGTACCGTAAATCTCATGCATGCGCTTGATCTCGTGGGTGAACCGGCCCCAGAGAACCACATCGTACCACACCTCGTACCAAAACGTCGCCCCAGCAAGCTTCGGCCCGGGAAACTTTGCCAGCGGGTGGAGGGTGACTCGGTAGATGGCGAGCAGCGCTCCGTAGAGCAGCCACAACGCAAACCCGACGCCAAGGAGCTGGGGCCACGAGACTCCCGTCCACGAGATGTCGGGAACGAAACGGATACCTTCGGCCGTGGTCTCCATTGTGATGGCGTGTGAAAGGTAGGTAATCGGGTGAAATGGTCCCCTCAAGCAACAAGGCGAGCAGGCCGGGCGGGAGCCGCTGCTCTAAAGTAGTCGATCACAAAGAATCGAGCGTGCCGGTATCTCATTGGACTCGAGGCATCTCAAAGGAGAGAGAAGATCCCTGAGTCTTCATAGGGGCGGTGTGGCCCAGACATGTGCTCTACTCTTGCTATCGGCAGCCACACGACACCACGCTGGCCGTTCCTGGCCTAACCTGCTAGCCACTGAAGCCGACTTGGGCTGGCCCTATTTCAAAACCGGTGATGCCATCAATGGGACCAAAGCCCGCCAGCTTGTCGAGATGTCTCTGGCAGACGTCACCTCACGCTCGAGACTACCGGCAGGAAACATGGCAGTTGTGTGATTGGGGAGATGCTGCAGTAGTTGGAGGCTAAGGCGCATTGGGGGCCATTCGAATCAGTTTCCTGGGCCCAGGTCTCACTTGCGATGTCTTTCACGGCTGCTCAGAACCGAACTGATGTGCAAGAGAACTAAGAGAATGTCTCGGTTTAACAGGTCTGGCCATAGACTAGGCGCGGGCTGCGCGCGCCGGTCTCCTTAGCGGCTCCCTCGCAGGGAGTCTAGAATTTAGCCATGGTAAATCATCGATTACCGGAATGGCATGCGGCGCCCCCGAGCCATCTAAACGGCATTGATCTCCCCTTGGTCTGGGTCAGGGGGTTCTTGAATCATATGCAGAAGAACTTCTCCTTGGCAAATCAAGGAGGTATCACGGTGGGAACTACGGCATCATTCATATTGCTGTATTTGCATGGAATCGCTTCTATTCGCCCTGCTATTGCCGGAACTTCTCTATTTACATGGATTAAGACAGCTCATTTTACCCTCGCAAGGGCAGCGGAAGAAATGGCTGCATGAATCTCACTCTCCGCGCCGTCCTCCAGCGGCAAAAGAGGCGACCTCACGGTCGCATGCTCCAGAATACCGCGAGCAACCAGCGCATGCTTCAGCGCGACGGTGCCCTCCATGTGCGACCCGCGGTGATAGACAGCTTTGGTGACGGGCAGCAGCCTGTCGTGAATCTCCCTCGCCTTGGCGTAGTCCTTGACCTTGCCCGCCTTGATCATCTCGATGAGCTGCTCCGGCGCGATATTGCCGTAGCCGACGAGCATGCCGTCGACGTCGAACACGGTGTGCAGGAGGTACTCGTCGTGGCAAGTGAGCACCTGCAGGTCGGGCCTCTCCCTGCGGACGACGGGGATCTCGGTGTCCCACCGCCGCATGTTGCGCACGCCGTTCTTCATCGCGAACACGCCCGGCTGCGCCGAGATGTCGAGCAACGTCTGCAGGTTGTACGTCGCCTTGGTCGCGTCCGGGTACTGGAAGAGGATGAGCGGCAGCCCGCTGGCCTCGTAGACGACCCGGTACCGGTCCTGCGGCGCGCCGGGCTGGTATCCGAAGCGGAGCCAGCCGTGCGAGGGGTACAGCAGGCCGGCCGAGGCGCCGGCCTCGCGGGCGCGCTTGGCCTCGAGGGCGGCGACCTCGGTGCCCTCGCCGGTGATGCCGGGGATGACGGGGATGCGGTTGTCGACGGACTTGACGAAGGCCTTGATGACGGAGACCTGCTCGTCTTGCGTCAGGAAGGTGCCCTCGCCGGCGTGGCCGAGGACGACGAGGCCCTTGACGCCGGGGATGCTGCCGAGCCAGGAGCCCAGGCGCTGGATGGCGTCGTAGTCGATCTTGCCGTCCTTGGTGAAGGGGGTGATGGGGGCGGGCGTGAGGCCGCGGAGGTCGAGGCTGACAGCGTTGGAGCCCATTTTAGATGTGAATAAATGTGAGACTGGGAGAGAATGGGTATTTTGAGGAGTAGATAAGATGAGATTTGTTTGACTTGTTGTGAGGATGGGATCATTCAGTTCAGGTATGATGTTTTATAATGCAAAGAACTTCCAAGATCGTCCCTCAACGCGACGACCTCGCGCTTAACGAAAGAGCCGAAGTCGCGTTTAGACATGCCGAAGCGCCTTCTCTCGGTTTCACCCGAGGGCATGTATCCCCGGGTCTTGATCGTGAATCGTTGATCATCCCCCGCTGCCCCGCGTGTCCGGGGCGGGGGCGTCTTTTCCGGATAGAATCCGGGGACACAAGTCCGAGTGATTCCGGAACAACGACTCATGGCCTGGAAATGTCAGCACCACCACACTAGCTGGTCATCAGATTGAGAACGAATGGGTCCGAGGAGTGAAGAAGGTCGCAACTAGCCGAAATGGGAAGACCGTCACCCCATCTCCATGCAATCCTTGTGTCATGGCTGCGACACTGCAGAGGCCTGATGCGGGGAGTTGTGCGAAAGCGACTGGCATAAGGCCGCTTGAGTGCTTGTAATGGCAAGCAACTCGTCTGATGAGTTGGTTCAGCATCTGCAACATCACAGTAATCTACATGATTCTCCAGGTTCGAGCTGTTTCCGGCTGCATTCCGGTAGTCCGGAGTCGTCACCCTGTATGGCTTCACGCTAAGCAGTCTAAGTGATTTTTCGTTTTCCGACTCTCTCCCACACCCCAGCACCCCGGTGCCAAGTCCATACCCCAGATTTTCTGTAGGTCTGCCCCCGCAACTCCAGACTCAGCCGGAACATTGTTGGAGGAGCGCGCCCCTTTCCCCAGAAAACCTGTTCTGGCTGACCTGTCGAGCCGTTTCGTATGCACAACTGACTATAAAGGGAAGCCTTGTCAAGTTTCCAACCCTCTGTTGTTTTTAACCATCCCAAGCCTTTTTGGGTCTTCATTTCTTCCAATCCATCAAGCAGCAATTTTAGTTCCATTCGTTTACGTTTGGAAACTCTTGGGTTTTCATCAGAATGGCCACGACGCGCGTATCGTCTGACCGCTCCGACGTAGAGCAGGTCGCTCACGAAAAGGACTCTGTCGCCCACAATGAGTTCCAACGGAACGGGGGCAGGAATCCTGACGACGCTGATTTTCTTGCCAACTTCCCAGACGACAAGAAGAAAAAAGCCGTTCGGAAGGTTGATGTAGGTTAACACAGTCTCTGGATACGAAAGCCAATTCCATCACCTCACCATCTCGCTAACGTTCAATGCAACCACCAGTTTCGACTCATTCCGATGCTCGTTCTGCTCTACCTCATGGCCTACCTCGACAAGACCAACATCGGCAATGCCAAGATCGAAGGACTCCTCGACAGCCTCCACATGACCGGCGTGGACTACAACATTGCGCTGTCCGTCTTCTTCATCCCCTTTGTTCTGGCGGAGGTGCCCAGCAACATGATACTCCACATGTTCAAGAGACCATCGCTCTACATCGGCGGTATTGTCACGTGTTGGGGAGTTGTCATGACCTGCAACGGGGTTGTCCAGAACTTTGGCGGCCTTGTTGCTGTTAGAATTTTCCTCGGCCTTTTCGAGTACGTTTGGCATGTTGACGAGGAAATAGGGACATGCTGACGAATTCTTCAGAGCCGGTTTCCTTCCCGGGGCGATCCTGATCATCTCGAAATGGTATCTTCCCAACGAAACTCAAACTCGGATTGCCATTCTCTACACCTCTGCTGCCTCTGGCGGAGCCTTCTCCGGTCTGCTGGCCTTTGCAATTGCAAAGATGGATGGTGTTGGCGGATACGAGGGCTGGAGATGGGTAAGTGTTTCCCCACATGTCACTGATTTCGAAAAGCGTCTGACAGTGCAAGATCTTTATCCTGGAAGGCTTGGCTACCGTAGTCATTGGCGTCATGTGCTTCTTCTTCCTAGTCGACTCCCCGGCCCTGTCCAAATGGCTGGACGCCGACGAGGTCCGCTTCCTCGAGCTGCGGCAACAGGCGAGGAGAGTTGTGCGGCCCAACGAGTTCCGAGACCACCACTTTGACAAGCAGGCCTTCTTCTCCGTTCTCACCGACTGGAAGATTTATCTCCTAATCTTTGCGAACTGGTCCAACGCCGTGCCCAACTACGCCATGAAGTTCACCATGCCCCAGATCATCAAGAACATGGGCTACACCTCCGCCAATGCACAGCTGCTGACAATCCCACCGTACGCCGTCGGTGCCGTCTCCGCCTATCTCTTCTCCGTTTTTGCGGATCGGTACTCTTGGCGTATGCCGTTCATCGTCGGGCCCCAACTGTTGCTGGTGGTGGCGTTCACAATTCTCTTTGTGAAAAGCGGCGACATCGAGAACAACATTGCCCTCAACTATTTTGCCGTCTGCCTCGCTTGCTTCGGGTGAGTCAATCTTGCAACGAAGAAGAAGCCCGAGTCGGCGACCAAATTACTAACGACGAGGCATTTATTCAGCATGTACCCGATTCTCCCGGGAGTCAATGCGTGGAACGTTGCCAACACGCCGAGCCCCACGAAGTGGGCCATCAGCATCGGCTTTCTCGTCTGCGTCGGCAACATTGGGGGGCTCATCGGCAGCTACATCTACCTGGACAGCGAGGCGCCGAGGTACCCGACGGGGTTCGGTACCTCTTTTGGATTCGCCTCTGCTGGGATCATTGCGGCCATTACTCTGGAAGTTTTGCTCAAGAGACTCAATAGGAAGAAGGCGCTCATGAGCGAGGACGAAGTGAGGGAAAGATACTCTGACGAGGACCTGGACCGTATGGGAGAGAAGAGCCCGCTCTTCAAATATGCTCTCTAAAGCATTTCTGAACATGGGCAATAGATTGTACCTAGTTTGAGTTTAAAGTTGATCTTCGCTATCCTATTCGGATTTATACTTGATCAAGATCGCGTAGAGTTGCGACCACCAACATCGTCTGACTCAACTGGGCTACTGGAACGTCGCGGGGCTATGATCCAACGTAACGCCATGTAAAACTCCAGTAAAGAAACGCCATCACTTGCAAGGGCTGTTGACAAGGAAGTATCCTGTAGCAAATTCTCGGGATGTTCTCAAGTTAGGGTGTGGATACCGGCGGTTCTCAAGCCGGTAGACGCTTGCCATCGCCAGCATCCACCGTGGTGGAGCATCATTCCGAGCATCACGGCCGGTTGGCCCAATGGCAAGGCGTCTGACTACGATTCATCGTGACATCAGGAGATTCTGGGTTCGACCCCCAGGCTGGTCAAGTGTGTATCTTTTTGGCCATCGCAGTCACTGGGAAACTGTTTTGTCGACCACGACTCTCATCACAGGTTGCGGGGGACGTGACAGGTGGATGTGATTTACCATTTTGAC
Organism: Colletotrichum tropicicola; assembly: GCA_025962755.1. NCBI lineage: Eukaryota > Fungi > Ascomycota > Sordariomycetes > Glomerellales > Glomerellaceae > Colletotrichum > Colletotrichum tropicicola. Next base: position 90,593 of record JAOWMA010000095.1, read on the forward strand.
TGAGTTGGGATTATTGACATGCAGGAGACCATCCCTGGTTCCTTACTCCTTCAACGCCCTGAAGAGGGGGCCGAACGCCTCGAACTGCACGAAACCCTCCTCCTTGGGTCTGATCATCGGCTCCATGCCATTGTCGCCCTTCTTCAGCGCCTCGCGGTAGGCGGGACGCTCGGCAACGTCCTTCAGGTACCTGAGAATGTTCTTGTGCTGAGACAAGTCCAGCACGGGGTAGAAGCCGCGCATGGTGGTGAGGCTGAAGACGGTCATGATGTCGGCCGCGCTGAGGGCGTCGCCGGCCAGCCACTTGTTGTTGGCCAGACGGTCGTCGATCAGCTTCAGGCCGGCGTGGATCTTCTCGTGGACCCTCTTGCCAAAGGGCGTGTCGTAGGCGCCGGCGAACAGCAGGGTCATGCCGCGGGCGATGGCGGGCTGCAGCGTGCCGTTGGCGAAGTGCAGCCACTCGAGGTACGCGGCGTAGTCCTTGTCGTCCGGGGTGCGGGACAGCCTGGGCGCCCCGGAGCCGACCTTGGGGACGCCGTGGACGGCGAGGATGTACTCGACGGAGGCGCCCGACTCGGAGATCTCGACGGGCGGCGAGACGGTGGTGTCGCGGAAGTAGGGCGCGGTGCCGGCGGGGTTCTGCGCGAGTCAGCCGAGGCCACGCCGTCGCGACCGGTTTGCCGTCGTCAACTCACGACATCCTTGAGGCCCTGGGGCGCGAGGCCGGACTTGGGGTCTCTGTCGAAGACGTTCAACTTGTACGGGACTTGCAGCTCCTGGATCACGACGTTAGTTTGGTCAGCGTTTGACACGCGGTGCTCTGACGCTTTACCTCCAACAGCCACACGAGCCTCTCGGATTGAGAGAGACGCAGGTGGAAAACTTCAACAGACATGATGACAAGTTGATTGCGGCTTTCTGGCGGTGTTTGTTCAGACGAAGGTCGATGCCCGGTGAGATGCGAGATGCAGATCGTGCCACCAGACGGGACGAGACAGCATGGAGGTTGCGCCGTCTGATATATATCGATCTGGCAGCACTGGATACCACGGCTGGACCGTGCCTGAGTGTCGCCATATTGACGTCAGGGGGGCCCAGAAACAGAGTTCGCGAGGACAGGAGTCTTCACTAGGCGGCGGAGACGAAGCGAAACGGGACTTCTGGCGGGTCGAATTCTGGAGAGGCGGCGCAACTCTCGACACCGCCGTCCGAGTCTGGGGGCACGCGGACAGGGACCGGGCTCGGGTGGTCCGGAGCACAGCGGGAGACAGGAGAGGGCTAGATGGCCGGATTTAAGACGGATGGACGGATGGGGCCGTCCGCCCGACCATCCGATGCCCGATCTTACTCCGGGTTTCATCGTTTCAGCGGTGAGTGTAATGGACGCAGAACAGAGACGCAGGTTGATCTGCGGGGTTTGGACTCTTGGAGGTGCCGCCGTAGCTTAATTCGAGAGGCAGAGTTTAGGGTAGGGGGTGGTGCTTTCAGCTGCCTCTTTGCTTTGTGCAGATGATTTGCGGCAGGGATCAGAGCTCGGGAGTTGGGATATTTGTCATTCCAGTCGTGAGGGGTTCCGAGGCCCCAATATTAAACTGGCGGATGCTGGATCCGGGGCGCGGATTCCGAGGCTTCTGGCCACGTAGTGCGTAGTGCACAAAGAGACTATGTATGGGGTGGGTGTTTGTATGCAACTATGTACAACTTGTTTCCGGTGGAAGTGTGCAGACAAACACACAAACACAACCCTCAAGACACCGACACGGCGGCACACACACACACACACACACACACACGCAAAGGCCCCCAACACAAGCCCAGACTAAGACTTGTCAGGGCGCTTTGCAAGCTGCAAGACGAACTTACACAATCAGATGGTAAGCAGCTCCCACACGTGGCTTTCTCGATCGCAGATGGCCGGAACCGCCGCCCATTGGAGCAACTCTGTTGGCCAGGGCTATGAACCCGGGCTCTGGGCATGTGAAGCGAGGGGGGGACGTCGGAATACAACTTTATGCTCGGACTTGTGACGGGCAGCAGAGTTCAAGCCACAGAGCGTTCGCCAGGCCCCTCACCCGCGTCCCCTGGCAACCCGCCTTCAGAGGAAGCCGTTGGGTTTGTGTGGCAGCCGCTGCGGGAGACAGCAGACAGACTCCACGGAGTAGTAGACAGCTGAACAGGGTGGTGGTGTGTGGTGTGGTATTATGGTTCCGTCGTGTGAGAGGCGTGGTTGGAGCGAGGACAGGCCGGGCAAGGTAGGGGTAAGGGTAATTTCGCCGCGTAAAAGTAGCTTGTCCCCCCAAAGGGCCGCCCGGCTTTGCTTTGCTTTGCTTTGCCTTGCTTTGCTTTGCCTTGCTTTTCCGTTTCCGAACCATCTCTGCTGGCTTCAGAAAAGTCTGCCCCGACGTGCCACACCGCGTCGCGCGAGAACGCAGTGCAAGTCCGTCCTTGTCCCTCCGTCTTCGCACCGGCGCCCGGCTTCGCGGACGATATGATCTGCGCCTGACGTACGTAGCCACCTCGCGTCACACAGAGTCTCTCTGCCTCACACATACACATAGGTACACACACACAACTCGCTGCATTGGCGCCAACACGCCATCGACTGTTCCGGCCGGCGTGGGTTCTGCTGCGTTGTGCTGGGGGAGGCCCATCCCGGAGAAAACGGACTTGACCCGGTGGAGACGGCGCACATGTCGGCAAACGCGCCGGAGGGTCGGATATCCATGACCGTCCAGAGCATTATGGCCGACACGCCCGCCGCCGCCGCCGCCGCGACCGGTGATCGTGCTCGCGAGGACGTCTCAGCCTCAGCCGCGCCCACGCCGTCGTCCCACGCGTCGCGACCGTCGCCCTCGGCCGCAGCCCCCGCGGAACCCGCGCGGAGGAAACGGCCCTTGCCCGAGAGCCGGGCTGACGCCGGCGAGTCTGCCGCCCCGTCCCAGCCCCCGGAATCGTCCCGGAAGAAACGCCCCCTGCCCGAGGGCCGCTCCGAGGGTGCCGGGTCCGAACCGCCGGATACCGCCCGGAGGAAACGTACTCTGCCGGAGGGTCGCCCCGGTACAGCCGAGTCCGACTCGTCCCGGAGGAACCGCCCCCTGCCCGAAGGACCAACACCGTCGCGTTCCCCAGAGAGGCAGCTCTCCGAGAGAAGGGTCGTGGATGTACGGCCCCCGAGCGGCCGACTCCCCGACGCGAGCCCTCCTCAGTCTTCCTCGACAACCGCAGCCGCCGCCGCCGCCGCCGCCAACCGACGAAGGAGCCACAAAGTCAGCCGCGCGTGCGACTTTTGCAAGGCCAAGAAGCTGAAATGCTCCGGCACCATCCCCTGCGATGTGTGCACCAAGAAACGGCTCACCTGCATCTACGATGCGAGCTATCGCCGCGGCAGACCACCGACTCCTCCGCCCGCCCCCGAACAGGGATTCGGCGGCGCACCGGCCGAGGGCAGAACGGTACCGGCCGTTCTTCCGTCTGACATGCCGAGGTGAGCCCCCGTTGAGCTGACCCCAAACCTCGAAAGGACGCGTTGACATGGATTGAATAGTTACAGAGACCCTCTGCCGGTAGAATCTGCCTCGTCAGGCCCGGCCTCTGGAAGCGCAGCGCGGCCGATGAGCCTCGACTCTTCGCCGCGCCCGCCAGGTCCAGAAGAAAGCGTCCAGCCGACCTCAAGGGCATCGCCGGAAGTCGAAATCGCCGAGATCGAGGGGCAGTACTTTGACACGACATCCAGTTTGACGTTCCTCCACCGCGCGTGGAAGCGCCTGTCCTCGCAGAGATCCGACGACGGCGTCGTCCCCCACGTCCCCAGCGGGGGCGAGCAGCATCAGGACATGACGAGGGCAGGAGACGCGCCCTTTGCGTGCCGGCCCAACGAGTGCCATCCCCTCCCGGAACGCGCCGACGGTCTCCGGATGCTCCGCTTCTACTTCGACGTCTGCGTGGTGACCTACCGCTGCCTCCACCAAGGCTACGTGAACGTCTGGTTCAACACCCTGTTCTCGAATGCGCGCGAGAACGTGCCGCTGAATCGTGGTCTAGGCCATGCCAAAGCCTCCATCGTCATGACGATCCTCGCCATCGTGACCCTGCGGCAGACCAAGGTGAACGGATCGACTCCCCCGGGCCCCGAGGAGGGCTCCGAACTGCGCCGCTGCGATTCGTATTTTTGTCGGGCCACGAGCCTGACGGATATGGAGACGGGGCTTCCGACCCTCGAGTCTGCCCAGGCCCGTCTGCTGCAGGTCCTGTATCTCTTGCAGACATCGCGCATGAACCAGGCCTGGTATGTGTTCGGGAGCCTTCTGCCCATCGTCTCGGCATTGGGCTTGCAAAGGAAGTCGGGCCGCAAGGGGGCCAACACGGGCAAGGGCCCCCAGCTGGACTACATCATCTCGCAGTGTAGGAAGCGAACGTTCTGGGTGGCTTACACGATCGACAAGTACCTCGCCGTCGTCTTTGGCCGGCCGAGAATGTACCACGACCAAGACATTGACCAAGACTTCCCCGACTGCGTCAACGACGAGGACATGACCCCCGAGGGCAGATCGAGCGACGAGCCCGAGATGGACTGCCACGTCGAGTCCCTAATCTTCCACGCCAAACTCGCGCAGCTCATCGACGGCATCTCCCGCGACGTCTACTCGATCAAGCCCACGCCGAAGCACGACCGTCTCCTGGCCGCCCACCGATACGGTCGTGCCCTCCACGAGTGGCGCGAATCACTCCCGCACCACCTCGGCACCGTCCGCCCCATGTCGCTGATCCCCTCGTTCAGGCGGCAGAACACGGCGCTGAAACTGGCATACTGTCACGCCATCATGCATGCCAACCGGCCCTTTCTTCTCGGCACGACGACTTCCAGGGGAGCAGGCCAGGCGACGGCCCTCGAAGACAGCGTGGAGGAGTGCATCAACGCCGCCAAAACCGCCCTGGAAACAGTGGACGGCATGGCCAGCGACGGGAAGCTGTTCCACGCCTTCTGGTGGATGCCGTACGTCACGTTCTGTGCCTTGGCCGTCGTGTACGTGTGGAAGATCCAGCGGGGACAAGACGACGGGGGAGAAAAGGGCCTCTTCGAGCTCGCCGACCGCTGCCAGAATCACCTGGCCAAGGCCACCACGTCCGACAGCCCGAACCGGCGGTACAGTGTCATTCTCGAGGAGTTGCGGGAGGAGGTCATGTGGCAGGAGGGCAAGCAACAGCCCGCGGCGCAGCGGGCCACCGCCGAACAAGCATCCGACAGCAGACACGCTGCGGAACCGATGCAGGTGGACGAGTCTTCGGGCGCGGCGCCCGCGGCCGATATGGGAGAGGTCTTCCCGGCACAGGGCTTCGAGGGCATGACGAACCTGTTGAGCGGCTGGGAGACGACGGATTGGCTAGAGCTAGACTCCTCGGTATATCGCTGTCTCCAAGCGTTGTAAAACCACAAGCTGACCAGTACCCAGGCGTTTGCCACGTTCCTCAACTTTGAGGGATCCCCTGCATTCTGGATGCCGTCCGTTCCATGATCGACCAACTCGTACGCTGGCTGCATAGCCACAAGGGGCTGATTGTGACTTGACTTTGGGCATGTCCGAACAATAATATCAGCGACTACTAACTATCAAATGGTGACAAGGACGATTGGGGCTGAAGCGGTTGAAAGAGTATCCTTGGATGAGACGTCACAGAACATGACGTCCCGGATTATCAAGATCGCGATATATCGCGGAGAAACAATGCTTGCACTTCACCCATCCCCCTTCATCCAGATTGCTGTGACAATTCAAAGAGCTGGGGTTCGGGGAATTATCAACGTCAGCCCTTCCAGCCAAGCTTTCTCTCGTGCCTCCACAACTCTCCCCCTCAATCCGTGCCGACCTGGGATCCCGGTCACAACCCGCTGAGCGCGGGAGGACCTCCGTGCCCGGTGTCGCCGGCAAATTGACACTCACTAGACCATATTCGGGACGCCGCAGCGGTCGCCGAAGACTCACCAAGTATCTCAAAAACTTAGCAGTTTACTGCCGGCAAATTGACGCGCCCATATTATCCAGCAACGATCGGCAATGCGCAAGTGATGCAAGGCAACCCTGGAGAGAGTATCCTGCAAAGTCCTCAATCGAGTCCATGCAGCCACGCTAAACAGCGGCTCTCGGCAACTAGAGTTGCAACCTATGCCGGGTTCTGCTCCGCAAGTGCCGAAGAAGCTTTTTGGCCAAGTCCAGATGAACATGTCCGTCCCTTTGCCGCCCGCTCAGCCTCTTTTCGGACGAGTTTTGGCCAGGCCTGACCGGCTAAATTCAAGTCGCGCGATTCAAATGACTTTGTCCGGTTGCCCCCTTTTTCAACGCGACCCTGAGTGTGGGGTAACGAGATGATCGGGTTTTACACAAACAACCGACAGACCCTGGACGTCGCTTGGGAGCGGCGGAAAGGAAGTCTACAAAAGTTGCACGACGCGACGACGCTGTTATGATGTTTTTTTGATGGATCTGTTGCTGCACACTGTTGAGACTATAATAACCCAGAGAGAGCCAAGCCAACGCCGCCGGATAGGAACGATCAGCACCGCAGACCGGCATCACTTTCGTTCACAGCAGCCATGAAGTTCAGCAGCATACTCTCCGTCCTCGGCCTGGCCGGCGCCGCCGCCGCTGCCTCTCTGCAGCAGGTCACCGATTTCGGCTCGAACCCAAGCGGTGTCAAGATGTACATCTACGTCCCGGACAAGCTGGCGACCAACCCTCCCATCGTCGTGGCGATTCACTACTGCACCGGCACCGCCCAGGCCTACTACAACAACAGCCCGTACAAGGATCTCGCGGACCAGAAGGGCTTCATCGTCATCTACCCCGAGTCGCCATACTCCGGCACCTGCTGGGATGTCTCGTCCAGGGCGACGCTCACCCACGACGGCGGGGCCAACAGCAACTCCATCGCCAACATGGCCAAGTATGCTCTCGACAAGTACAATGGCAACAAGTCCAAGGTCTTTGTCACGGGCTCTTCCTCGGGTGCCATGATGACGGTAAGCCATTTGTCACTCGTCCTGGTCAACATTTGATCCCACTAACACGTGCAACCCAGAACGTCCTGGCCGCCACCTACCCCGACGTCTTCGCCGCCGGCATCGTCTACAACGGCGTCCCGGCCGGCTGCTTCTTCACCGGCTCCGTCAACAGCTGGAACAGCACCTGCTCGAGCGGCCAGTCCACGGCCACGCCCCAGCGCTGGGCCGAATGGGTCACCGACGCCTACCCCGGCTACAACGGGTCCCGCCCCCGCATGCAGATCTACCACGGCAGCATCGACACCACGCTCGACGCCGCCAACTACCAGGAGACCATCAAGCAGTGGTCCGGCGTCTTCGGCTACACCCGGACAAGCCCCTCTCGTCGTCGCAGGACACCCCGCAGGCCGGCTACCGGACGGACGTCTTTGGCGACCACCTCACGGGTGTTTGGGCCGTTGGCGTGGGACACACCGTCCCTATCCGGGGCGCGGATGACATGAAGTTCTTTGGGCTTTAATGTGTGAATAATTTGACCCTGTATTCTTGAATATCCTTGACGATGACTGCATCCTGGATGGCTTCTAGTGACATTCTCAGGGCGTGGTCGTTGAGCTTCCCAGCTGCTGCAGACACCTCTGAGTGAACAGATAAGATATGAACGAGGCCGGTCACGGTTCGAGTCAGATATGGCCTTCATTCTCACGGAACCGGCCCGGTTCCGCGAGATATCGGACCCGGCACCGGTTGCTGTGCCGGTGACCGGCACAGATGACGACGCTAGACCTACGCGATTACGGCAACGTGCCTCTCCATCTGCATGCGTTGTTATTGGCATCGTGAATGTGTGCGTCTAGACTCTAATCCTACCATTCTAGCCGCTGCTCTCCACCACCGACTCAAGTAGTTGGTTGAAGGTGGACGCAATTCGCTCAGCCAGACTCTCATCTACAATGCCCTGCTGCCACGAGAAGCAGAACCCGAGCTGCCGATCCCTTCCGGTCACAACGCTGACTTTGATGGCCCCGGAGCAGGCGCTCGCACTTTGACTGAAGAGCATCCGCTCCATCTTGTACTGCCCCTCGCCATCGTCCCCGGCTGGTCCGACTGCCCCGACATTGCTCAGCTCCCAAGCAGCCGACCTCTTCTTGCCCAATTTCCCAGACAACCATGACGCCATGTCGCCGCCGATGTGCTTCAGGTACCCAACTGGCATATCCGCCCACCTTCGACGCGCAACTTCATCAATGGTCTGCTTGGTTCTTCTGGCATCAGACCAGATTGACCCAGTCGTCCGTGAATACCTCTCACTGAAAGACCCGACGTAGCACCCCAGAGACCGGTCGTTGATCGGCGGGGGAAGGCGATGGCGCAGTGACACGGCACAGTCGCCCTGCAGCACGTCGTATTGTGCGGGCAGAACGTTGAAGAATGCGGCTGCGAGAAGAGCCATAATACTGGCGGTTACAGACGCACCTTCTCGCTTGGTCCGTTTTCTGAGCGCGTCGCTGGTGACCCAGAAAAGGCGAAGCCGGGTCTTCACCGGCAACCTTTGCGGTGCGCCGCTCCAAATGTTATCCGGCGGCTCGGTGGGATTTGACGCCTCCTGAATGAAAGTCTCCGAAATCGGGAGGTCATAAATCGACTCCAGGGCCGGAAGAAGCTCGGTCCTGCGGGGTTTCTCGAGCAATGGCTGGTTCAACGCTGCTTCGAGATCTTCGTGGAATACCAGGGCACTCTTCGTATCCATCAGAGAATGATGAAAGCAGAGACATACGAGGATTCTTTGCGAGTTGATGCGATCATCCAACACCTCGAGCCTCCAAAAAGGTCGCAGCTTCGTTTCGTGGCTGAATGCATGATTGTGCTGCCTTTCAAGGAGAGCCTGCAATGTCTCCTCAAAGTCGGCGCCAGACGCAGATTCGTCGAGTTGTCTCAACGTGATGAGTTCATCTGGCTCAATAGACTCTAAGAGCACGAACCGAGGTGAACTGGTCTCTATATCAACTGGCGTAGCGTTTAAAATTGGGTGCTGACGGAGCAGTGCACCGATGGCCTGAGATAGCGCTTGTCGTAGGTTGTCATCGCTGGAGGTCTTGTAGACAGCGGTTACGCATACGTTATTGTAGATTCCGAGATGACTGCGGGTTGTGGAGTACTGTTCTAGGAGGCCTTGAGACTGGTCAGAGGAGCCGTCGTCTCAACTGTTTTGAGCACAGGACTTGGACCTACCGAGAGGCCGGAGCGCCGTTGAGCTTTCCTTTGAGATATCAGCCATCATGATTCAATGCCGCAGAATGTCAAATTCATCGAAGACTTGATCCTTTTTCGGGGGCTATAAATCGCGGTGTGCACGTCGGATCACTCATCCGAAACTTGTTAACCTCGGCGTCCCAGCCCAGAAACTGGCCGGTCGATCTCAATGTACCCGCCGGCCCGGTCTTCGAGTAACCCGCTATGTCACCCGTTGCATGCGTGCTCCGGATGTACTGAAGCGAAGCAAAACGAACTCAGGCCCATATTCCGGTACGTCGTTGAGAAACTCATACACTGGGCTTCGAAGTTGGCCCAACTTCTAGGCGAAGGTTTCCAACAATTGGGATTAGCACAAATTCTATTATGAAAACCGCAATGGTTGCCGAGTTTTCATCAGAATATGAGATTCTCACGGATCAATTTTATGATTCTTTCCTGTCTTCTCCGCTTTTGCCCATCAGCGAGATCATCAACAGCTCTATGCTTGCAGGATAGGTAGGCTGGTTTATTTAATATTCGCCTTGGTAGACAGAGACAGCTCCATGAACACAAACTTGTTGTATTTTAAACAGCTGGGCTGAAATACTTAAGTGTGGTTCCGGCTTAAGCCTCAAGGTCAGTCAAGATTTTGACACATTGTGAGATCCATGTTGTGCAGGTTCGAACGTCTTCGTCCGACTTTTGACCACTTTTTTGTAAGATGTTCTGGGCTCAGGTACGCAAAGACAGTAATCAAGCAACAAAAAATGAAGCAAAATCTAGGGTTGAACCCGGCAAAATGATAGAGATGGCAGTATATAGAGAGGACAGAGCAGATGGCGCGGAATGCCAGGGAGTGGGAGGGATGGCACTATGGTCTTTTGGGAGATCCTCCGACAAGTGAGTGTTACCAGAGAGACGCTTGACCACTCGGCCAAGTGTCAAGTCTGGTCTCTTCTTGCCCCTGATTACCTCGAGTCGCGTTCTAGCTTATGAATTGGTAGTCCAGGTGCAGTTTAGGCAGCCCCTTCGGTCGTTACCATGGAAGTGTAAACTTTGAAGGCCACGACATCATGTTGTGAATTTGTGAAATACGAGAACCCGGAAATCCGATGGACGCACCCCCTCTCACCCCACTACTATCACTATTCTTTTCTCAGAATGCCATTAATACTACCCGTTACATAAAACTGGTACTTTGGCTGTGGTCAACTTCCGGAGGTGTGGTTTCAGTCGACTCTGGAAGACTCAGTAGGGCATCCTCGCTTGGTTCGGCAGCTGGGTCTGATTTTCTCATTTCGATCGAATCCGAGGGATTAAGAGGGGCCCGGCAGTTCGATTCGAGGAGCTCCGAGTGATTTCAGTTAAACTTTGAAAAGTGCAAACCACCAGCATAGTTGCAACTGTCGTTCGTCTGAACCATATTTCGGCTCAGGCAACCTGCATGTATCCAGCGAATCAACAAACCTACCTCTTATGAGTTGCTAGTTTCATCCACATAGGCTTCGCAAATAAGGTACTCGGCCGCAACTGTTGGTATTTGAAGTGCAGATAGAAAATCGCTCTGGTCTTGGACATGAGTCAAGTGAGGCAAAACATCTCGGTTCGCAGGATAAATCAAAGAGAATAGATTTTCCAGAAAAGTACTAGCCCCGAAAGACTGGAGCAACGTGAAACCAAATTTGAACTTGCTATGTCTAATTCTATATCTATAACTTGCGTTTGTCTATACATTACTTAAACATTAGATTAAGGAGTGACATGTCCATGTATCGTCGTGACGTTTTTCATTGTAATGATCGTAAAGGGTAAGCCTCGGTCCGTCTCCTCTCCGATTCAGTAGGTGTAAACCTGCTCAGGGCCCAGATTGCCGTACTGGCCCGAGCCGAAGGGGTTCGAGGGAGTCACCTCCTGGCCGTTGACGTTGGAGACGCCGAACCAAGCCAGCTCCTTGCCCTGCACGACGGTGACGACGGCGTAGGCGGGACCGGGCTCGGTGACGTAGCCCCAAGAGACCCTGAAGCTGGAGCCGGACGTGCAGGGCTGCTCGGACCAGCTCTCGGTGGCGGCGTTGGCGCCGGGCATGCGGATCACGGTGCAGGCCTCGGTCTTGCCGTCGGCCTCGATCTTGAAGTTGTAGTCGCAGCCGGAGTTGTCGGAGCCGCAGTAGCGGGTCATGTCCTTGATCGTCCACTTCTTGCCCTCAACGGGCTTGGGGTCGGAGTAGACCGGGGCGCTGCCGCCGGAGCCGGCGGTGGGCGCGGGAGCAGGGGCGGCGGAGGCGGAGAGAGTGGGATAGGTGAAGTAAGAGGACGGACAAGATCCGGGGTGCGCCGGGTTGCAACCACCGGGAATGCCGGGGATAGAGGTGAAGCCCGGTTGAGCGGTGGCCGTGACGGTGGGATAGGTGAAGTAGGAAGACGGACAGGATCCGGGGTGGGCGGGGTTGCATCCGCCGGGGATGCCGGTCGATGTGGGCTTCGGCAGGTTGGCGGTTGCGCTGGCGCAGTACTCGCGGTTGCGGGCGTTGTCCTCGCCGACACAGGCGGTGAGAGTGCATGAGCAGGCGACCTCCGGGGTTCCGGCGGCAATGCAGGCCTTGTATGCGTCCTGGCAATCATCGCGGCGGATGAGAGCCGGAGCCGCGGTCACGGCCGAGGCCATGGCCAGGGCGAGGGCGAGCTTGCTAACCATCTTGAAGAGATTGTTGGTTGGATGTGTGGTCGTGGAAGATGAAGTTGAAAATTGTTCAGTTCAAGGTGGTATGAGATGTTGAGTCTGTATGGGATGATGAGAATGAGAACCGAAAGCAACTTGGAGTAGCAATACCAGATGCTTATATACATTGGCCCGGGCATCCGAGAATCTCAGTTCGCCGAGTGAAGCTCAACTGGAAAACATCATCATCTCGTGTTCGCCTCACGCTTGTTACCCCATCAGTGGAGCCGAGCAGGTGGGAAGACTTCTAGCCTCTCGTATTCACCCTTCGCCTCGGCCATCTGCGTCGGCAACTCACCCGAGAGTTGACAGGTCAATCGGCCCACGATACCCATGATCTCATGGTCTTTCTAGCGTGTGGGGAGACCCATAAATGTGGCCGGGGCGTGACGGAATGTTGGGCTGTCTTTGAGTTGACAGCCCGGAAATGTAGACTCAACCCGGACAAGAGAGAAGAAGGCCTCTCTGGTCACGGCTCATGCGACGTCAGGAACACGCTGGAAATAGACCCAACTTACCGAGTTGAGACACTGACCCGAAGCGTGCCAATCAGCCTGGAATGGGCCCTCGAGGCCTTAGCCGTTGTCGGGTTAGACGATTGCATTCAACCGGCCGATCTGCTCGGCCCCGCCGCCCGGCCAATCTCTCGGCTCCACGCGTGTCGAGAGCCGAGGCTGCCGGACCAGGCCTTGATGTTCCTTCTAGCGTAGGTGGTCGAGTCAGTCCGACTGTTTGCACAGCTGGCAGCCAGAAATAGAAAACTTTAGGGCCTTTGAAAACAACAGTTTATCAACCCACTAGTCGCTATTTGAGAACGCTCGACTGACTCGATGCTTTGGGGGAGAGAAGAATGCCGCTATTCAGGTCTCGTATTTCCTAGCCATCCCAAATCCCATGCATACGCACATAGTTCATGACAGTTGCGAGCATCATTTGCGTCTGCCAAGCCTTTTCACCGGTTCTCACGGCGAGTTTTAGACTATTGCAGTCGGCGGAGCATGCCTGCGGGTAGTCGTCTTCCATTCCATGGGTCTCCTTGGTTTATGGTGAAGCCACAGTAGTAGGGCGAAGTAGACAGTTTCTCTCTAGCCACAGTGGCGGAGCTCAAATGCGCCTCCCGGACCTGTGTCGGCGTTGCGCTTCTTTGTTTTGACATTCCCCAAGATAGGAAGAACGATTATCAATTCCAAAGCGCCGTACTCCCACCGAGAATGACGAACTTCGTCACTTGCCGGTGCTGATCTTGTAAAAAATCACATCAACGGCCATCAACGTTCACGGTTCACCGCCTACGCCCTGACGTTGGTCAATCTCTCATGAACCTATTCCAGATCATACGTTTCGAAAGAGCAACAATATGGTCCACGAAGGTATATCATGGACACATATACTCAGAGATTAATCTCCTAAGCGGAGTAAACATTGTTCACGGCTATGGTGACCTGCGAAGCCAAATTCGTACACGAATTGAAGACCTGACCCAAGCCATCGTTGCCACCCCTCACTGCAGAGCCTGAACAACAGCGTTATAAGCCGGCTTGGGGTTGAAGTTGGCGTCAAAGAGCAGCGGGTTGTTCTGCGCCCGCCAGCTGTCCGGGTCGCGCACACCCCACACGGTGATGCCGACGCACTGCGGGACCTGCAGACAGGCCCGGGTGACGGCCGTGTAGTCGTTGGCGCTGGCGCCGACGATGTCGAGCTCCGTAATGGCGACTTCCTTGACGCCGCTGCCGGCGAGGGTCTGCAGAGCGCCGAGGGCGTTGCCGCCCTGATTAGCCTGTAAGTGAGCCTGGGAACCTGTCGCCTCGTTAGAACGGCTCGCTGGAGAAGCGAAGAGGCGATGTGCTCACCAATGCCGTCAATGGGGATGCCCTTGCCGATCCACTCCTTGACCTTGCGGGCCATGGCCTGCGTCTTGGCGTAGCTGGCCTGGTCGAGGTTGTAGTCGTTGATGTACAGCTTGGCGTTGGGATCGGCGTTCCTCGCGGCGCGGAAGGCGATGCCGACAAAGTCCTCGCCGAGGACCTGAGAGAAGACGGACGAGCGCAGGGAGCCGTCCTCGTTGAAGATTTCGTTCACGACGTCCTGGCTCGAAGTTAGTATGCAAGACTTGATACTGTGAGAAATAGACTGCTCACCCAGTGGTAGATCTTGCCCTTATAGCGACCCATGACGGCGTTGATGTGGCTCTCGATGACCTGGGTTAGACCCGCGCGATCACGGACGTTGTTCACCCAGCCGGCGAGCTGGGAGTGCCAGACCAGAGTGTGACCGCGGACAAGCTTGCCGTTTTGCTGGGCAAAGTTGACGAGGTAGTCGGCGTTGGCCCAGTTGAACTGCCCGCGCTGCGGCTCGATCTGGTCCCATTTCATAGAGTTCTCGGGGGTGACCTGGCCGAAGTTGGCCTTGATGATGTCGGCGCTCTTGCCGGTGGACAAGCGGTTTTGATCGCTGCAGGTGCCGTAGTACTCCTTGCCCTTAGCCTTGATCAAGCGGTCGATGCTTTGCGCGGCCTGCCTGTCCTCGAGAGGAGCGGCGAGAACAGACATAGGTGCCAAGAGGCAGACGAGGGAGGACAGGTACTTCATGATGGACAGTAGTGAGGCTCAGTTGACAAGGACAAGACTTGGCTGCTGGGGACATTGGCGAGGGATCTCCCTCAACGACCCATTTTATAGAGACGCGAATCGCTTCGTTACACGCTTGTTGAAGAGGTGTGAAGACTCTTCTGCTGAACAAGTCTGACCATAACGCAGCATGGTGAAATGAAAGGACCAATTCAATTGCCTTCCCGGGTAATTGAGAACATCTCCGCAACGGCATGACACGGCCGAGAGCTTGCTCATTTGTGGACGGTGAACTCGACCCGTTCCGGAAGGAAACATTCGGCCGTGACGGCCCGTGGTGATACAAAGGGTGATATTGAGTCTTGATGGAGATTGCCATCGGAGTGCCAAGGAGTTAGAACATCTTTTGTTGCGGGGAAGAAGCACACGGAACGAGCGGTAGAATGCGTCTCTGGGGTGCATTGGATGTGAATTTAGCCACGAGGGGCATTATCGACTAAGCATAATATATGCCGGGATCTACGGCAGTCAAGAGGTCATGCAGCAGGCCGGTGGCCTCTCGGATATATTGCATGGTCCTTGAGGCGGCTGGTAATAAGGCGATTGAGTAGCATCCGGATATTGCGAGACCCGAGTTTTGCGAGCCTCCGACACTCCAGTAGCCATTACGGCAGGTGCAATTCGAAAGAGCACCGAATGAGACCCCAGCAGATTGGCCCAAGTCCGCACGCTTGCGCGAGGATGGTTCGGTGTTTGTAACCTGGCGTGGTATTGGTGCGCAATGACATGCCTTGTGGCTCCGCCAGGTAGTTGTTGATTTGATGCACAACAAGCTCCGTCAACAGTCTGTGACACCGCAGACGCGCATCTTCCTAAGCTTGATCGTGCCAACCCGCCATCGAAGCGCTGTGATGAACTGTATCCTGCATGGCGTTGTCCCGCCGTGGTTATATCTCCGACTAGGACAATATAGAGCAGCCAGCTTGGAACTCCCGGTGTCGATGAGGTGGTCCAAGGGGCGTATTCCCCTCGACCGAGATGGATGCTGCACTCCGAAGCAGGTATTGATGAGCTAACGCATCAATCTTCATTATGTGGCGTGGCCCGCCTCGGCAACGATCATCCGGCAGCACTCGCGATGAGGTCGTCAACCAAGTTCTTCACCGGCGCAAAGACCTCGTCATCACCCGGAGGAACGAACACCTTGACGCGCCCTTCAGAAAGCACAAAGCCTCCACAGGCGATCTTGGTGACTCTGACCCCCGGATGGAACAGGTTCAGGGCGAGGTGCTTGTCAAGGTAGGCGGCCGCCGCGTCGAGGAAGGGCTGCTGGTTTTCGTCCCCCTCTTTTCTCCAAGCCCACCCCTCGTCGGACTTGCCCCCGGCGAGCCTCTTGCGCATCCTTGCATCGCCTTCGCATCCCTGTGAACTCGCCTTCCTCTTGCCGTTTGCGCCGCCGTCAACAAGTGTTCTGCCTTCTTTCGTGAACCGGCGCAGCTCATCGGCCGGAATGATGATGTCAATGGACTTGATTCCGAGCTGCTCAGACGCCTGGTCATCGTCGCCCTCTGTGGCTTCGGCCGGGGGAACGTAGAAACCCAAAGTCAAAACCATGTCTTTGGCCAGAGGGCCTTTCGAGGGCAGTCCGGCGTCTTGAATCCACCTCTCCCAGGCAATAGTCAGGCTCTTGGTGCCCAGACGCATGGAGCTGATGCGGCAGTCGAAAGTACTGGACAAGAAGTCGATGATGACTGCCTTCAGGGGCGCAGGCATGCGCAGTAGCAACAGCGGAAGGTGCAGAAAGTGCGTGTCCTCGGTTGAGCTGCCGGAAGCGAGCAGGCCGGGTATGGCGAGCTGGTTGGCCGATTGAATGGCATCCTTCTGGGCACTCTGAGACTTCTCGGAGAGCGAGGGCAGAAGCACGGCAGTGCAGAGTGCGTTCTCGTATCTCATTTCGAGCACCAAGGCCCTCTTCTTCCGCCCGCCGCCGCCCTCAACATCATCGCTGCTGAGATCTCGACTCAGATCCGCCTCTGCATCGTCTGCGCCACCGAGGAGCGCATCGACACCAACCCAACGGATGCCGACCTTCTCCAAGGGCCCAGCGCGCCCCAGCGAGCTGTCGCTGCCTTCGAGACCAACTTGAACACCTCTGACAACGTCTCCTACGAGCGTATCGCGCAAGCGCTGAGACAGTGTCTGCATTCGGGGGTAGTTGAGGGCATTGGCGCCGACGTAGAGGGGGGAGGCGCGATGGGTCGAGAAGGTGGTGTTGAAGAAAGGCGGCGGTGGCTCTCGATCCTCGAGGGACGAAGGGGAAGGTCGTTCGGCTTGGGGTTCAGGCTCAGGCTCGTCCTCGGGCCTGCGACGTCGGGGAGGCATGACGAACTCGTAATGGGTGAAGATGCTGTGGTGAGAGTTGGTGTCGAGTAATTCGAGGTGCTGGCTCGGGAGAGGTCGACGTAGGTCTTCGACGCGTCGCAATAGGTGTTTTGCCCAAATAGGAGAATGAGTCGGAGATGATTCAGCTTCCTTGAAGAGATTTGCGCGTCAAGATGCAGTATCTGGCGAAGAATTCCGTTGTGGTTGCAGTAATTATGGCTTGCCTCTCGACAAAGTCGCTTGCTCGCGGGGTGATGGAAGAGGAAGGTTTGGCTGCTCTGACTGGAGTGGCGCCAGGTGGTATTTGGTCGCTGACGGGGCGGCAGATAGCACCTTCGCCTGAAAGACACCACACTGAGCAAGTTGAAGCACCAGCCAACTCGGAATTATCTGACAAAAATGTATGGCGCGTTTAACTGATAAACCTTGATTTTGTACGCGGGCGTTGCGCCCTAGCTTTGTTGATTCCAAGTTCACGTCAATAATAGCCATCGTCTTCGCACAGCTCCGATGAAAAAAGAAAGGGCTGATCATCCGGACCTGTGGCGCCTCGTGTCTTTTCGACATTCCTTTTGGGAATTCGATGCCGATCGGACCCTTCGCCCGACTGATCTTGAAATGCCGGAGGGCCCGGCCGGACCCACCGGAGCCGGTTCCGGAAGCTCCCAGCTGCCCCGTATTGACAGCTGGCTGATGCCCAGGAACCGATTCAAGGATTTCGGACTGGACAAGGGGTGATGTCTTTTCCTTTTTTCTCCTTCACACAAGGTGCCCAATCAGATGCCTGGTTGACCTCGTCAGAGATCCACGCCAACCAAAGAGCCAACCTACCATTCCAGTGTCATTCCGGTGACTCGAATTGCATGCAGTCTACTGACAACAGAGTCCAAACCCCCTAGACCAACTTTATATAACATGATGCCGACGCCAGGCGTGCCATACTGCGCCAAGCTTTTGGTACGTGTGAATTTTCCCATGCCGTGAAATGCCGCCCATGAAGCATTCTAGATGACCCCGATGCAATGATTCCGAAATCGCTGAAACACCCATATCCGATCGTATGTACACACAAATATGCTGCTGCTGCTGCTGCTACTCAGGCGCCCACGCAGAAGCCGAAAGAGCCGTCGAACACGTCGGCCTGGTTGAAGCCTGGGTTTTCCCTCATGGCCATCAGCTCATCAATGGACGGTACTTGGTTGGAGGAATAGAACTTGAGGAGGTTCTCCATGTCCTCGTCGGTGAGATCGCACATTTCCTCCCAGTCGAACGAATTGCTGACCTTGGTCATCCTGGTAATTGACTGCCGTTAGTCTCTGCGTGTCCTACTGCACCAGAATGGAGCCTGCCACTCACCAGCCCATGCGCTTGGGGCTGTCCTCCGGGTTCGGAGCGACCTTGCGCAACTTCGCGCGGAGGGTGCCAATGGCCTCGATGGCATTGCCGGCGTTCTTGGGCAGCTGCTTGGCGATGTACCGCCGAATGATGGCCGCTAACCTCGGGCCCTTGCCGTTGGTGCTGACCATGATCTGCAGAGGGCCGTCGCGGTGGACGCTGCCAAAGTAGAAGTCGCACTCGGGGGGCACATCGGCAATGTTGGCGGCTATCCTCCGCTCCTTGCACAGCTTCCAGATCGTTGTCGAGGCGGCCGGGTCGTCAATGGCGACGAGGACCATGTCGGCGCCATCGAGGTCGGAGGGTTCGAAGAGGCGGTCGATGTGGGTGACCTGGCCGCGCGCAACGCGATGCGCTACTTCGGGGTTGAAGCCCGACGACGGGCAGACGACGGTGACATTGGCGTCGGCGTTGAGGCAGTTGAGGATTCTTCCGGCGGCGACCTAAGAAGAAAAGCAAAAGGCCGGTTAGCAGCAGACAATCGAACAGACAAAACAAAGCCAGAGACGAGGCGCAACGCTGGAGCGCAGCCACTCACCTCGCCACCGCCCACGACCAGCACCTTCTTCCCCTTGATCTGCCAGGCGAGAATGAGACTGCCGCCACCCTGGACTTCTGGAAACTTTCTGGAGGTCGCCTTGTCAGCCATGGTGTGGTGGAATGCGGGCTTCTCGAAGTAAGGTACCGTCGGCAGGTAAGGTAAAATGACGGAGTCGATTTTTGGGCAGCTTTTTGGGAGATGCCGCTGCAGGTGGCATTCAAAGGCCGGTGCCGATAAGCAGGCCGATAAGGCTGGGCCCCGCCGAGAGCGAGGGCGCACGGGCCATCAGGCGTCAGGCGGGGCGATAACGAGATACTTGCATCTCACCGCCTTTTTGCAGGACGTCCATGTAGCCATTTATCTCGAGGCAGACGGCACGGATCAGCCCCGCCTTTGCCCCTGTCTGTGGGTCCAGCGCGCCCGTCTGTCGCTAGCGTTCCGCTTAGCGTCTCCGGCTGCCACCACCTGTTGTACTGCCACTCACTGCTACTGCTGCCCCTCCAGTAGGTCCATCCTGGCAGGGAAAGTGCCTGACGGGGGGCCCTGCGCGGGAAGCTGGAACTGGAACTGGACCTGGAACCAACTGCGCTTGGGCTGTGACGAACCACTGCCGCTGCTCGCCCACCTGCCTGCTGTCTGCAACAGCACATCGTGTGCTACCTTACCCGAACTCTTCTCCTCCTCGCCATCATCCTCCCTGCCGTCGCCGCCCAACGATCCTCTTCGCCCGTTCTTCTTCCGCCCACCGCCGTCGCCGACTGCTCCCCCTCGTGGATGGTCTCGTAACTCCCGCCTCCTTCACCATGTCCGGCCGCAAGCTGGGAGGCGGCCGCATCTTGGGCAGCGGGAAAGGCCTCGCCCCTCCTACGCCTCCCGCAGTTCGCGGCCACCAACGCACGCCGAGCCCCTTTGCTCCCTCCGAGAGCACGCTGTCGCTCAACTCGTCGTCGGCCTCCCCCCCCGTCTCGAGTCCTCTGCCCGACTTTTCCCAGGATCTGACGTCCAACATCAGTGTTGGGGGCCCGTCGAGGTCCGCTGCCACGGGCTCGAAGCTGGTCTGCCCAATATGCGAGGAGGAAATGGTCAGTCGCTATCGGTGATGCTTGCCAACTCGTGCTAACGGCTTGTGACAGTTGACGCTGCTCCAACTGAACAGGTGACGACTCCTGCTCATCCATGCGACTGTGAACTCTAGCCTCTGACCCCCCTCAGACACATCGACGACAACCATCAGGAACTGCCCGAGGTCGAGCAAGACGAAGTGAGGACCTGGTTCGACAAGCAGGTGCTCAAAGCGAAAAAGTTCCAACCACTTTCTATAATCAACCAAAAGCTACGAGGTCTCGATGTCTTCGAATCCAACGAGTCCATGCCCATTGCCCCGCCCACCACCGCGAGGCTCGTCGAGGGTCCGATCGATCCGGACGAGCTGATCACCCGGTCGCATTGGCAGCGACAGACGAGCAACGACCGGTGCACCGACCCGACATGCGCCAAGGGGCTGGGAGCCGTGAATGGGAGCATCAACTGCAGGAAATGCGGGAGGCTGTTCTGCGAGGAGCACACCATGTACCAAATGAGGTTATCGAGGTCCGCCCAGCACGATCCTGTGCGGGGGTACTGGGTCAGAGTGTGCGAGACGTGCTACAAGTCGAGAGACGGCTACAACGACCACAACGGCGTGCTGGTTGACCACACGTCGGCCTTTTCCGAAATGCGACGCAAGAGGGTGGAGAGACAGAACCTGGAAGTGGCCCGACTGGAGAAGCGTTTGACGAAGCTGACGCAGCTGCTTGCGAATGCCCCCGAGGACGTCACCACCAGTAATGGGAACCTGCTCTCCCCCGTCGCAACTCTGACTGGCCAGAAAAACCAGAGGAAATTGCTGGAGCAGTCGGTGGTTACCTGGCAGGACGATGCCTCCGTCGCACAATGCCCGTTTTGCCAGCAAGAGTTCGGCTCGTGGACATTTAGGCGGCATCACTGTCGGATATGCGGGCGCGTGGTGTGCGCCGACCCATTAACGGGCTGCTCGAGTGAGGTCGGCTTGAGCGTAGCCAACCGTGAGTCTTGCGCCTCTGCCGCATCACCAGAATCATCATGCCTGACTGACTCTTGACAGCCACGAACCCTGCAACGGAGAAGCCACCGACGGCGGCGCAACCAGGCCAACTAAGTGTGGACATCCGCATGTGTCGCGAGTGCAACCACACCATCTTCTCAAAGCGCGATTTCGCAGCAACCATCATGCACAAGCCGCCAGATCAGCGTGCCTACGAGACGCTTCGCCAGTTTGAGCGCGGCATCCGCCTGCTGATGCCCATTTTCCAGCGCACCCTGCTCGCTCTTCAACCAGAAGGCGAAGACGGACCGGACAGCTCGAAACCGCCGCCGACTCACGCCCAGATTCAGGAAGCTTCCAAGATACGAAAACGTCTCACTGATGCCTTTACCAAATACGACACGGCTGCGCGGCGGCTGCGCGACATGAAGACCAAGTCGAAGACGCAGCTGCGCCTACAACAAGCCGTCTACGCGGCTGCCTCTACGTTCCTGCACACACACATGCTCACCCTTAAATCCGTACCACAGATCCTGCGCTCTCGGTCGGCGCACTCATCTCGCCTCCTCGCCCTCCAGTCCGGCAGCGCCAACGGCTCCTCTTCGTCGCTGCATCTCTCGCCTCTCCGCAACGGAGAGCTCGCCGAGTCGGAAACGGCTAGCCAGGCGAGCGAGACCAGCACCGCCGTGTCGGCGCTCGAGACAGAGGAGAAGGAAGCGCGCGAGCGTCTGGTGGTGCTCGAGGAGCAGCGGTTCATGGTGCAACAGATGGTGGACTCGGCGCGCGGGGCCCGGCGGTTCGAAGAGGTCAGCGCGCTCACGCGCAACGTCGAGGAGCTCGACAAGGAGATTGAAAAGGCCAAGAGGCTCGTCGGCGGAGTCGAGGAGCGGTGGGAGGGGCTGTACGCGTCTGGCCTGACGCGGTGAACCAGCCCGTAATGGTGTCGGAAGAAGGAAAGCGATCTTGACCGAAGATATTCAAAGCAGCATTGCAAGGCGTTAGGACGGACAAGTTTCCCAACGGGGTGTTACCAGTATGGCGGGCGAAGCATCTCTTTAGGCACGCACGCACTTTGATTGCAGGCGCCACCAAGTTTGAAATGGTAAACTCACAAACAACTTTTTCAAAGATTTTTTCAAAGACTTTTTCAAAGGCTTTTGGGAAGAAGACTCTTTTGAAGAATTTCTCAACCACTTTCTTGAAGCTAAAGATCATATGATATCCTCATCCGCGCGACCCAAATGCCAAACTGAGCCGGCCAGAAAACGCCCCCGTCTTTTCGATCAAAACAACGAGTTTATGCCTCTCCTCTTTGGTAATAATATATAATAATAGCAATCAACGGCCGGTCTATGGTCATTCATAAAAAAAGGGCAGAGGGGCTTCTCCAAAGACCGGGGGGGTATTCCAGCAACGACAGCCCCGGACCAAACATTCAAGCCAACCGTCAGCGCAGCTTCCTTCTCCTGTGTCCAAAAGGGGGCCAGGATTGTTTGAATCTGACGAAATCCGGCGCAGTATCAATGCACCACGCCCTCGACACCGCCCAAGAATCTCCTCACGCGGTCGACCTCCAGCTCGCCCTTTTCGCTCTCCACCGCCCGGAGCAGGCCGTCCACAACGGCGTCGACCTGGTCCTCGGGCACTCCAGTGTTCATGGACACTATGCGGCGGTATTTCACCTCGACGTCCTTGCTCCGCCCCTTGAGTGCGGCGGCCATCTTCCTGGTGATGTCCCTCCTCGCCGAGACGGCGTTCAACCTCGCCTTCAACACTGCCGCAGAGGGAAGCAGTCCGCCCTCCTCGCCGTTGCCGGCCGTCTCCAGCGCAGCGCCCAGCTCCGTCTCCCAAGACGAAGACAGCGCGTCGGTGCGCCCTGCCCGGTTTTGTTCTTGCATCAGGCGGATCTGCTCCTCCTCCCGTGCATGGCTCAGATTTGAGACCTTTTGGCGCGCAAGTTGCTGCTTCCTCAAGGTCGCCTGCATGGCCTCTAGGTTCCTCTTTGCCTCGCCCAGCTGTGCCGAGGTGGTGCGCAGTGTCGAGTGCAAGGACTCGATGACTGCTTGTTTTGTCTTCACTTCGACCTGGAAGGTGGAGCTGGCCTCGTTCAGGAGATGTGTAATGGCTGATGATCATTAGTCAAGGTGCTTGCAGGACTGGGCGTAGGCTACTCACATGAAATGATGTCATCACTGCTTTCTTTGGAGCGCTGGCTGCTCACAATTCCATTCTTTTCAATGTCCCCATTCAGGCCGTTGGCTCCGTTCGCGAGACCAGTGCCGTCATCTGTCGCGTCACCCCCAATGCCAAAGTCAACAGGCCGAAGGCCGGCTCTGTTGGCGATGTTGGGGTCGGCGCCAACCTCGAGCAGCTGAGAAATGATGCTTCTGTTGCCTATCCTTGCTGCGATGTTGAGCGCCGTGTCGCCGGCGTGGTCTTGTGCGTTGACAATCTCAGTCATGAAGCGGGCAATTCCCATTTTGGGCTGTGATGGTTGCTGGGATTGGGAGCTGCTTGGCGCACTGTTTGCGGTTCCGTTGGTCTGGCCGTTGGGAACGCTGCCTTGCCTCACCACCCACTCGAGAAGACTCTCGAGATAGTACCGACTGGCCGCGTTCCTACCTTTGACGGCGCTAGTCATGGCAATGTGGTGCAGGACGGTGCGCCCCTTGCTATCGCGAACTTCAATGGTGCTTCCGAGCACATCAAGAAGATCTTGGAATGACCCGAGGTCCATTGAGTTAGTCACCACGCATGCTCTCACGAGCGCAGTCTCTCCCGAGGCGTTGACACGGAAGGGGCTCGCGCCCGCAGCAATGAGGGCGCGCAACAGCGCCATGCGAGATAATGTAGCGGCCCAGTGGAGAGCTGTGTGGCTCTGTTGATCAATGGGCATGTCCAGTTCTATAGGCGCAAATGACCGAAGCATGTCAAGCTTGTTCTGATCTGAGGCGGCCGAGTCCATGAACAGGCTCATCAGTGTGCTGCGCTTTGCCTCGGCGTCAGGGGACATCTCGAACGGAAGAGGAGTCAATGGGCTGTGTCCATCGTGCGCAGGCGGATTCGCCTGGGAGTAGATGAAGGACTCATTGGGCTCTGTGGGCGAGCCGGGGAAAGCGCCCTGATACATTTCCATCGAGTTATTGTAGCCACCGAAGCTCTCGGCGGGGGTCATGGTAACCCTTTGGCGCTTACGGGCTGGCTCTGGGCCGTCAAACTGCTGGCTGGTCTGCTGGGTGGAGTAGGCCGAGTCGACTTGTTGGCCGTAGTCGGAGGCGAAGCTCTGCTGAGAGTTGCCGGGGAAGTCGTCTCCGTTCTGCATGGAAGTCTGGCGGCTGAAGCTGGGCGCCTTGGTCGGTCCGTTGCGACCCCTGGGTCCCGGCGAGTCGAAGCGGGCCTTGGAGATGGCTGCGACGGCATGCGACGCAGTGGTTGAAATGTTCTTGAAGAAGGTTCCGTTGAGACCGGCAAGGCCATTGGCCCTTGCCTCGTTGCCGGCGTTGTAGAGCCGTTTTCTCTGGGCGGCCATGGCCTGCTCCTTTGTGGGGGTGTTGAAGTCGCCGCGGCCAGCAACTCCCCCATCCTGGCCCATGTCGTAGGTCAGAAGCGGACGCAGAACCTCCTCGACGCCGTACTGGCGGCAGACCTCGACGCCTCGCTCGAATTTGATCCAGGTGCCCTGGTACTTGCCGTAGCCTCCCTGAACCTTTTCGTGCTCGCCGGTCTGGATTTCCTTTTCGAGGATCTTGGTGCGCTTTCCCTTGTCGACGCCGGCGACCTTGAGGATCTGGGTCGCATTGAGCCAGCTGTCCTGCCGCCTGCGCATGACGGCAATGCCGTTCACCTCCATTTCGTAGACGTCGACGCCCGAGTAGACGGCCTGGGTGTGCACTGTCAATGCGACTGCGGGAGGAAGCACGATTGCAGGGCATTTCAAGACTCACGCTGTAAATCTGGGGCGCTTCGTTGGCGAGCCTCGTGTCCGCATAGCCACGGTAGCCGGCCTGGGATTGCTGGCTCATCGTGAAGGACTGTTGCGACGAGGGCTGGGACTGCGATGCTGAGGGCATCATGTCGGCGGGAGGGGGGTTCCCGGGCTGTTGGTGGTACGGTTGCGCGGCGGAAAAGGAGGAGTCGCGGCGGGAAGGGAGGGAGTGCTCGGCGGGGTGGTGAGTTGTGACGATGGTCGAGGACATGTGCCGGCACTAGAGCATTGGAGGCGAGGTTCCGGGGCGAGCGAAGCGATCGAGAGGGGAGCGTCGGGAGGGAGAGAAGTAGTGGGATGATGACAGACGGTCAATCGACGGGCGGGTGGTGGCTTCCGGGCGAGATGGTCGTTGACAAGGGGAGAGAGAGAGAGGGCGACTCTGGCGATTGGCAGTCGAAATGCGTGCAGCCGTGGGCGTTGAATGGGGGCTGACGGCTTGGGATTGTTCTGCGCTACGTTGCGTCGCTTTGCGCGGCGGTCCGGTGCTTTGGCTGCTTTGTGCGGTGCCGATGCGGATGCGATGCCGTGAAAGCGCAGGAGCAGGAGGAGCAGTATCCGTCACAACAGCAGCAGCAGCAGCAGCAGCAATGAGGAAGGATGCGTAGCCGAGGTTTTGGGGGGGGGGGGGCGCCAAAGAGACGGTTGAGAATGGGCGGTGGTCGTAGTCCGTATTGGGGGCGCTTCGGATGCCGTCAAGGGTCGGTCCCGTCGTCTGAAGAAAAATAAAAATAAAAAGGCCTGGACCTTTGGGGCTGGATCAGGGTATCCGGAAAGTGGTACGGTATCGCAAAGTACCGTAGCTGGGGCAGCTCTTGAGAGGAGAAAATGGACGAGTCTCTTCTCTTCTCTCGAGTGGTCTCTCGCAGGTGGATATCAGACAGCGGTTCAAGGGCCTCGTGCTGCGTGCTGTCGCCTGGTCGTCGCCGGGGCCGAAAATGCGTGCAAAGGTCCGCAGCCCGAGTGGGAATTTCAATTAAAGGTGAAAGTGCGTGGGACGTGTCTGTTTCGCGAGGGCGTGTTCCGACCGTGTCGCGTCCCAATTTACGCACCTGCCGCCGGAGGGCGACGAGAGGCCACTGCGCTGCGCAGAGGCCTGGGAAAAGGGAAGGGGCGGGGGACGACACCGCTAGACCGTGCCTTCCCATTGGCTGGTGACGGGCACAGGCCACAGTTGGGGCACAGACCACAGGTGGGGCACAGACCACAGCTCAGGGGATACGTACCCTCACCCCTCAGACCTGACCGAAGGGAGGAGCGCGTCTCGCGTGCGGCCGCCTTATCGGGCCTCTTATCGCGTCTGTTAAGGTAAAGTACCTAAGGTACCTTAAGTAAGGTGAGCACCTTGGGTCGTCAATGCCATCCATGGATGTAAAGGCGCTGTGTGTTCCCGGCCGACATGACCATTGTCTGCATTCCAATTCGAATAATCTTTGTGTTCTCGTTTGTCTTCTTGGACTGCGGGTAGACACTTGAAGCAACTCAATACGTGGTCCAAAATACAAGATACTTGATTCAACATTACTAAGGTAGGTAGGAGGTATCTTACACCCTATCTTACCTTACCTAAGTTACCTAGGTCCGGCCTTTCTAACACATGAAAGGTACGTACATCTTCCCACCTCAGTCAAAGGAAGCCATGTGGCATGTGCCTTCCCCAGAATCAACAGCAAGAGCGCCTTCCAAAACACCTCCTCCGCCGGAACCCCACCGCGGGAGCTTGGACCACTCGCCTCAGGCACCGGCTCCAGCGCAGCCAATCCTCACTGCCGAACCTCCAATTTCTGCGCCGTACCTTGCCTTGCCTTGCCTTACCTGCCTGACAGCTGCATGCATCCTGCTCGACATCGACACATGCGTCTCTGCCCGACTGCGAGGCCCCCCACGAACCCCATTATGCCCTTGGGACGTCGTCCCTGAGAATCTCGCGTCTTCCGTCGCGACCGCCAAGCCAGACGCCGCCATGCCCACCATCCGAATCCCTCTCTCCAAACCGCCCGCGGCCCAGCTGGCCTATCGCCACCTGGAAGCCGTCACGTCGTCTTCCACTGCCCGAATCCCTCTCCCCAAGCCCGCTCGCCCGCTGCATGTCTATCGACACCTCCTGCGCGCATCCAGCTATTTCCCCCTCGTCTGCCGACCGTACATAGAGGGCCGCATACGGTCCGGCTTCCGACGCGAGCGAACAAGAGCTGCCGTGTCACAGTCAAAGCTTGCCGACTGCTCTGACCGCACAGCTGCCCTCGAGGAAGAGCACTATCGCCGGCTGAGGGCTCTCGCCGAAGGCAAACGGAGACTCACCACACTCAATGCCGCCGTCGCGGGCGACTCGCGGAGCCTCCGCCGCGCCTTGCGCGAATGCTTCGGCCAGCTCGGCAAACGACGCCGGGAGCTGATGGCCGCCTTTGTCAAAAAGGCACCGGACCCGCCCTTGGACCCTAGCCAGCTCGAGGAGCGCATCGCCGAGATGGATCGGGAAAGACGACGCAAGGACAAGCTGCGCAAGATCCCACCCACCCAGCGCGCCTTTGACCGAGAAGACCCTGCTCCATGGCTGGATCAGAAGCTCAGCCCCATCGAAGAGAACTGGGACATCAAGAAGCTGCGCGAATACTACATATCTCAGAAGAGCCACCAATCAACTGCCTCCGTCCCGAATGCCTGGCCCCGGTCACCACTTGTGAGCTTCAACCCGCAACAATTGGTACCGAAGCAAGATCTTTGGGGCCGGCCACCACCAGCGCAGAGAGTGACCAAGAAGGTCAGAGAGTGGTGGAAGATCGCGGCGGACAGGATGGCCCCACCGCTACCCAAGACAGAATGGGGCCTGTTGCAGTCTCTCGCCTCGGGCGATGTGCCTGAAGTCTGGTGGACGATGCCGCCACGCAGATCGGTTGCCGTGTCTGCTGCAAAGGGCACCGACGACCACGAGGCCTTCAACTGGGCTGCGTATGCTACCATCCCGATCCGTGAAGTCGAACGACCCCGGTCTCGAAAGTTTTGCCGGCTCACTGGCAAGACTGACGATGGCCCGTATTCGCAGACGGAAAGCAAAGTGCGCCTGGGGCGTCCCTTCAGCAACCGGCAACTTCGGCGTGAATTCGCCATCATTTGGCAGTCATCCTCATACATTGAGCAAACCGATGAGGGTGGGAAGGGCAGCAGCACCTCATTCAGAAGGAGTGTTGTCTGGGGCAACATGATGGCTGTCCTCCCAGCGGCATCCGGAGCACAACAACAAATATTTGACGGGGTCAATAATAAGGGAGAACCAAGCCGAGGACGATAGTCTTTTTTTTTTTTTTTCTCATTATACCCTGGCTCGCGCCATATCTATCATTCAGTCAAGCAACCCCGCCAGTTTGGGCAGGGCGTCGCCGTCGATACGCATGCCAACCCACTCGTTCATGGGCTTCGCGCCGATGGACTCGTAGAACTTGATGCTCGGCTCGTTCCACTTCAAGACGCTCCACTCGAGGCGGCCGCCGTCCATGGCGACGACCTCCTTGGCCAGCTCGACCAGCAGGCGCTTGCCATAGCCCTTGTTGCGCTCCGAGGGGCGCACGTAGAGGTCCTCGAGGTAGATGCCGGGCTTGGCGCGCCAGGTGCTGTAGTTGTAAAAGTAGAGCGACATGCCGACGCCCTCGCCGGCCTCGTTGACGAGGAGCAGGCACCGCGCGGGCCGGCCGGGTGCTGTGGGCTCGGTCTGCGGCTTGCCGGAGGTGAAGGCGGTCTGGTCGGAGGGCGCGAAGGCAATGGTGTTTCCGAGCGTCTCCTCGGTGGCCAGGACGCTGTCCAGCTCGTGCTCGTAGTCTGCGAGTTCCCTGATGAGGGCGAGGATAGTGGGGATGTCTGTTGGGTCAGTGGGGGGTTCATCCATCGCCGTGCCAACCATGCGGACACGATGCTGGTTTCTGCGCACCTTCACGACGCGCGTGGCGGACAGTGGGAGCTGATGAAGCCATTTTTTGGAATGTCTGGGTCTTTGGGACGGTCTGGGAGTTGTGGTTGGAGTCGATTGACTGCTTGCAGAGCCTCAATGGCAGAGACACGGTGATAGTATTTGTACGGCGCAGCCTGGTCATGGAAGGGCGCGCCTCATGTCGAGGGTGGAGAAGAAGCATGCAGGTTCCCCTCAGGTTGTTTCGTAAGACTTTTCATGCCTCTTTCACCGCCTTTGGGGCTCTGGCTTCAGTTGTTGGAGTATGTCGTGAGAGATTCACGAGCCAAGACAGATGTTGAAGGGGCTGCTATTGATGTAGACTCTGACAGCCCGCGAACTAGATCGAGACCACAGAAGACAGAATGTCCAGCAAGGTGGGGGAGGGGCAATCAAGCAACGCAATCGCAATCGCAATCTTATCGTCGATGGCGACAGGGACAGCGTCTCATTCGGGACATGGCCCGGTCAGACGAACCCCCAGTGCGTTGCACACAAGGGCCTGACTGTATTCTGTGTATCCGTCAGCTGGGCGGCATCCCTTCACTCCTTCTGGGCCATCCTGATTCTTGGCCCGCGTGAAACCAGCATTCGGCGTTTGCGGCGGGCTTCTCACCGACCTCCGTCCTCCGTTGCCGACACCGGGCCGGAGACACCGGCCTCCTGGAGAACACAATGTGACATGGACTGGATGATGCGACCGACTTGGCTGCATACGCCATGGACGAGTCCAAAGACGGGCAAAAACGATTGACTCAACCGTCTGAACCGGCCCCCCACCACCACAGCTCGCGTCGGCGGCTTTCCGACCTTCCTGTTGCGCAATCCGACCCGTCGATGCGCTCAGCGGCCAAACCCCCGCACCAATCCTGGTCGCGCGGTACTTTATGGCGATTATGCCATGACTTCTGATGCAGCTGGGAGCTGAGCTGTGGCTTTTGTTATCCGATCAGCTGAAACCCCCAATTCCGTCCGCGTCCAACCGCATCTTCGACTCTTATCGACCAAGCTCACGTTGCCGTACAAAACACCATCGCCTCACGGGGTCAGTTGCCTCTCATTTTCTCTCTCACCCAAAGAGAACAAGTCGTCAACAGACCCCCGCGCCAATGATCATGCTCCTCCCGCCGCCGAACCCGACCCTCAAGGGCCACAAGCTGCTCATCCTCTCGCAGTTCAAGCCGACCAGCGAGTACCTCGCCCGCCTGCACGACGAGTTCCCGGGCCTCAAGGTCGTCTTCCACGAGCTCAACTTCCCCGAGAGGGCGCCGCGCCCGGGCTTCAACCCGGACGAGTGGAAGGACGTCACCGTGCTGCTCACGGGGAGCGCCCTGCCCGCCCCGGACGTCGCGCCGAAGCTGCAGTACGTCCAGCTGCAGAGCGCCGGCGCGAACCACATCCTCAAGAACCCGCTCTTCACCGACACGGATGTGGCCTTTGCCACGGCGAACGGCGTTCACGGGTGAGCTCAGAACTCGAATTCATCACGGCCTCGTTCTCTGACTGATGTGACTTGGACTCGCAGCCCTCAGATTTCCGAATGGATCATCTCAACGTTCCTGTCCTTCCAGCACCAGCGTGAGTAGCCATGTCACTTACACATGCCCTGCTTCGAAATCAAGCATGAAACGAGTCTGACCAAGCAAACAGTCCCCAAGTACATTGACAACTTCCGCCAAGGCAAGTGGTCGCGCGACAACGACTGGGTAGAAGACTCGGTCGACCGCACAATGTGAGGCCTTCACGTCCCAGTGTTTTGTGATCCGTCCCTAATCCCCAAACAGAGGAATCCTGGGCTACGGCAGCATCGGCCGGCAGACGGCCCGCGTGGCCACGGCGCTCGGCTTCAAGGTGCACGCCTACACGCTGCACCCGCGCCCGACGCCCGACTCGAAGCGCGACAACGGCTACGCGCCGCCCGGGCTCGGCGACCCGGAGGGCAAGTTCCCGGCCAAGTGGTTCTCGGGCGCCTCCAAGGCCGACCTGCACGCCTTCCTCGGCTCCGGCCTGGACCTCCTCGTCGTCGCCACCCCGCTCACCGACAAGACGAGCCACCTGCTGTCGGCGCCCGAGTTCAGGATCCTCTCCGAGAAGCGCACCTTCGTGTCCAACATCGCCCGCGGGCCCGTCGTCAACACGGACGACCTGATCGAGGCCCTCGACGCGGGGCTCATCCGCGGCGCCGCCCTCGACGTCACCGACCCGGAGCCCCTGCCCGAGGGACACCCGCTGTGGAAGGCCAAGAACCTGCTCATCACGCCGCACATCAGCGGCCTGTCGACGAGTTACGCGGATCGCGTGCTGGCTATTCTGGAGTACAACCTCAAGAGGCTGAGCGAGGGCAAGCGGCTGGTGAATGTGGTCAACAAGAAGGAGGGGTACTAGGGCCAGGCTGAATCACGCACATAAGTAATGCTCATAGGGGGGGGGCTTTCTGTACATTGACTCTGCGTCGTGGATGCGGCTTTTGATTACGGTGTTATGGCACCTACTAAGAATTTCTAAGATGGACACTTCACGCAGCAGCCGCCGTTCAATGTCGGAGGCAACGGATTCCGTCACACCGCTCGCCAGGCACGACGGCTATGCAGAGTTAACGCCGTCGCAGCTCGTCGATCGCGTTACTCAATTATTGAGTCTCAAAAATAATCGTGATTGCCCACCCGACCTCTTTCTCGTAAATATCGCCACCATACCAGAGAACTCAATTATACAACGTCCACCCGCGGCGCAGGCCCCTTTGTATCCCCCGCCTCATAGCTGACCGACGACTGCTGGCCCTCGACAGAGTCCGCGGTGCCGTCATTCACCAACTGCGACTCTTGTGACTTGAGCTGACGCTTTTCCCTGTGAAACTGTTAGCAATCCTGAGCGCAAACTCAACAAAACCCCCAGAAGCTCATCATACCCGTTTGTTCCCAGCAAGATCCTGACAACCTGCGTCGTGATGACCAAGCACACGACCATGACCGCCGAGTAAACGTAGCCCCTGGGGAACCGCGGCGCCTCGACGGTCGGGTACACGAACAGCGGGATCCAGGCATTGGTCGAAGTCGCAATCGCCGTCATCAGAATCAGCGTCAGGGCGCGCTCCTCAATGTTGTTCCTCAGAATGACGTTCGCCCACCCGTACAGCACCGAAGACACCGCCACCGCCGAGTAGGACGTGCTAAAGGCAAACCACTTGGCGGCCTCCGGCACGTTCCAGACGGCCAGTGTCACCAGGCCGGTGAAGTTGACGGCCGAGGCGAGCGTGATGGCCGCCGGCCGCCCGATCCACAGGTCGGCGCTGAAGTTGACAAAGAGCACGAAGAAGATGCCCAGGCCGGGGCTGAGCGCGTTCAGGTTGTTCATCTCCGCTGTGCTGTACCTGCCGAGGCTCTTGATCCACAGCAGGAACGCGGCGCTGTTGGAGCTCGTGTTGAAGAAGAAAATGTCCCACAGGACGAGCAGGTAGAAGCGCCAGTTGGTGAAGATGCGTCTGAGGAGGTTCAGCGAGAAGGGCGTGCTCTGGACCGAGTTGCCGGCCTTTTCGAGGCGCGAGCGGGCGAGTTCCAGTTCCGACGTTTTCAGGACGAGCCTGTTCGGCTTGGCGGGCGTGCCGGGCCAGACGAAGTATCCGATGAATGCGAGCGGGAGGGTGATGATGGCGTTGATGATGAAGAGCCAGCGCCAGCCCGGCAGACCGTGGACGCCGTCGAGGTAGGTTGTCGCGGCGGCTTGGAGCAGAGACGCCGTGAGGGTGCCGAGGGTGAGGCCGATGTAGAAGGTGCCGCCGCGACGGCCGATCTCATCGCTGCGGTACCAGGAGCCGAGGACGAAGTGAACTCCGGGAAAGTAGGATGCCTGATGAATCTCTTAGCTTGGATACTTGTGACGACTGCAGAGAGCCTCACCTCGAACAGAGAGGCCATGAACCGGTAGGCCAACATCTCGGCGTAGCTCTGGGCTCGGTACTGGAGGAGCGTGAACAAGCCCCATCCAAGGTCCAAGGTCGGCACCAGAATGTGCATGGGCACTCGCGGGAAGAGGTAGATGAAAGGCAGCAAACCAACTACGTTTCCGACGACGAAAATGGTCTGGAATTGGACCAGTTCGTTACCATGGAAGCCGAGTTCATCTGCCATGCCCGAAACGTATGCATTGTCTGGGTTGGTTGGTTATCATCGCAATTGTAAGACTCAACGACGTTTGACTTACTGATATTGGTCTGATCCATGTACTTGACCCAGTAGAGGATGAACGCATATGGGACGATCAACAAATCAAGTTTGAGAATCAGCTTCCTTTCTTCTGGGCTATCACTGGGAGAGAACCAGTGATACCACCGGCGAACGGGTTCCTGCGACATGGCGATTGACCTCGATGAAACGACCAACTATTGCTGTTCGGACAACTTCTCAAAGTATGGTCAAATGAAGCTTCTCGCTTTCTCTCAGAGAGCGAGCTGTTTTCTATCTAGAAACAGTCAAGTAGCATAAGTATTCTCCGTCAAGAGGGGCAACACCCAAGTCGTCACCGCGGAATCGGAGCACATCACCGGCCAGTGGGGATCTGAATCCCTACAACAGCCTCCGGCAATGGGCTATTTCGCCTTCAAAGTGCCGATGTTGGCGACCGCGTGGTTTTATTGCCGATGCCTTATCTCGCATGGTATTTTGCAGTTTATGGTTGGCTGATCTGCCCTGCCGGGGCTGTCAACTCTGTGTGTCAACAGGGGACCAAACGATGATGCCATTTCTCGCGTCATTGCGCGAGCGGGAGAGCGGCAACTTGACTGCACTTGTTGAAAGTCCCCGCGGATATTAAAAACTCCGATAAAGGTATTTATAAAACGACTTCACCTCTAAGTCTGGGCGGCGCCGTGAAGTTCGACGCAAGGCTTGGCAGGTTGAAGTCGCAGAGTGATGCCATCGACACCACGAACACAAAGGCAGGCAGGATCAATGCCAGCAGCGCGATTGAAGCAAAGACAAGACTGTAATTGCGTCATTTTAACCGTACACCCAAATTATCTTCACAGCAGCGCATTGCTGCTACTCGCAAGTCCTAATCCGCAATGAAGAGCATCTTGCGAAAAGTCCTCGACTGCAAACCCGGGAGTGACGCGAAACCGAACTTAAACTCATACAAATGACCGAGCCATATCGAAGGAGTCACGTCTACTCCTAATAGCATACGTGTACAGCACGCAACCTCTCGAAACCGGCACGGTATACACTTCTGTCTACAGGAGACAAGTCGAAAGATATTTCAAACTTCAGCGTCATGCTGTGACGCCAAGACCCCTACGCAGCTATTGTCGAGAGACTCCTGCAATCCGCAACGACTCAAGTTACACGAAACTCCCATGGGACCCAGGATATAAACAGAAGTCTGACTTAGAATCACGATAAATCACAATATGCCGGTCAAACGGCGCGACAGAAAGATCAAAATAGGCAGACATGAAATTTGCAAGACGCGGATGTTTTCACTTGGCCCCTGGCCTAAGAGATATTTATAAGGAATTTATGTTCGATGGCGATGTTGTTACAAGAATGGTCCACGCCCGGTGCACGGGATGCTGCACGCCGGAATACGCAGCGTCGCCGCCTCCCGCAAACAGGAGTCGGACTGATTTAGACGCACTGAGAGTACCAGTCGTTGACGAACTCGCACTTGCCAGCGGCGCAAGAAGTGGCGCCAGAGTAACCCTGACCGCCGCACTGGCCGTAGAGGGCAACGGAGCCGGCGCCAGAGTTGCTGGCGGCCTGGGTCGGCTTGGACGCAGCAGGGGCGGCGGCGGCGGGCGTGGTGGCCGGGGCCTCGACGGCATCAGCGGACTCGGCGGACTCGGACACGGCCCCGGCGGAGCTGCTGGAGGAGGAGGAGGAGGAGGCGCTGAGCTTGCCGGCACCGGCGTTCTTGGGGACGCTGGCCTGGATCTTGCTGGCGGCCTCGGCGGTGGCGATGGACAGGCCCTTGAAGTCGCCGAAGAAGGAGGTGTCGGTGTACTTGAAGTCGCCGGTGGCCTTCTCGAGGATGTTGACCTCGCAGGATCTGCCGAGGGCGCTCTTGCACTTGGCGTTGGTGGTGGCGTCGGGTGAGGAGAAGAGGCGGCCGTTGTAGTCGGAGACGAGAGCCTTGATGTCGCTGAAGACGTTGCCCTCGAAGATACCGCGGGCCTTGGTGTCGCCACCCTCGATCATGTGGCCGTTGTTCTCGGCCCAAACGTTGTTGCTGAGTCATGTTAGAGAATATGATCATCCCTTACAGGGCAAGGAGGTCTGTCTTACACAGCGTGGAGGAGAGTGCCACCGCTAAGAGCAGGGCTGCGGCCGGCGGTCTTGTAGATGTAGTTGTTCTTCATGGTGATCTGGTCGTCGGTACCGACCATCTCGAAGGTCCAGTAGTGGTATCCGTCGCAGCCGGTGGAGTAGTCGGACTCGCCGTTGATGAAGTTGTTGGAGAGGGTGATGCGCTTGCTGGGGTTGAAGCCGAAGACGTAGTGCTGGCGACCAGGGCGGGCGGTCTGTCTTAAAGTTAGCATCGAGACAGAACTTCAGAAGAATATTGACACAAGGAGTTTGTTCTTACCGTGACGTGGTCGACCCAGACAAGGTCGGCGCCGTCGAAACCGATGGCATCACCACCCCAGACGTACTTGTGGTTCAGATCCGAGACCTGGATGTTCTGGATGCTGGAAACAGTCAGCTGGACGTTGCCGGGGTGAAGGCGTGCGCGGTTAATTACATGACGTTGCTGCCTCTCATCCTCAGACCCTTGCCCTTGATGGCGCCAGAGCTGCCGACACCAATGATGGTCTTGTTGCTGCCGACATCAATGGGCTTGGTCGGGGCCTTGTACCAGGTCTCGGTGGACGAAGGGTTGCTGCCGCAGTCATCCTGGATGATCTTCTGGCAGGCGGCGCCGGTGCCCCAGCTGGCGCAGACGTTGCCGGACTCGGTGCCCTCAGACTTGGTGTAGTCGTACTCCTTGGACAGGGCGATGACGCGGGGCTCGTCGTCGGTGAGGAACTTGGTGAGC
The DNA here is from genome assembly GCA_025962755.1 of Colletotrichum tropicicola. NCBI lineage: Eukaryota > Fungi > Ascomycota > Sordariomycetes > Glomerellales > Glomerellaceae > Colletotrichum > Colletotrichum tropicicola. The sequence goes on from JAOWMA010000095.1 coordinate 126,444, forward strand.
TCGGTGATGTCCTTGGGCACGACGGCGGCAACGTTGCCGCCTCCGGTGACACCGGCAGCGAAGCCCTCGGCCTTGCCCGTCACGGTCTGAGCCGCCGTCAGGTTGGCCAGTCCCGCCAAGAGCGCCAAGAGAGTGGGAGCCGACTTCATTGTGGGGAGATCGCGATCGAATCAAGATTAAATATCCGATGTAAAGGGGATTGGTTCGTCGAAAGAAGCGAAAGTGTTGCAGTTGAGTTCCGGAACCCAGCGAATGAAGGAAAAGGCAGGAAGCCAAGTCGAAGATCAACGAGAGACAATATGAGAGGTGACAACCAGAAGAGAGCGTAGAGTGGTCGGAACAACAACGTCAAAGACGGGGTGAATCGAGGGAGCCGATCCTCTGATAAATGCCCGGCTTCTACATTGAATTTTGCCGCCCTTTCTCGGATGCCGTAGCCGCTCAATTTGAATTGGATCCATTTTCTATCTGGAACAGACTACAGCTGTCACTTAATTTAACGGAACGCTCAATCGGGAACGCAGTACGAACGGTACGAGCTGCACGGAAATTCAGCGGCCGTCATTGGGCGTCTGCCCCAGTCAACAGTGGACCATGCGCTCATCTTTCCCCCAAAGGCCCTGACGCAGCATGATGAGGCCCCCCTATCCCGGCCAAAGCTGCCAATTCCGAATCGCAACGGCAAGAGACTCAGCCGCTCGGGAACTTTTCTCAGGGGGAACTTGGAAGTGGTGCTCTTCATTGCCCTCTTGCCCATTCTGGAAAACTCTTCGTCATGTGCTTCCTCTTTGGACGGCCTGCATAGGGCCTAGTGGGCGGCGTTGCTTCAAGTTTTCAACTGAGAGCTGGCCTCTCGGGTTTGCAGTCCGACTTGAAACAAACTTGGAGTTGCGTGGACGGTCAACTCACGGCCAGTGGTTCGCAGGGCCACCAGACTATCTGATGGGCAGATAAATCAAGCATACATCTGAGGTTACTTGACTAGGTAGGTACAGTTAATCGGGTCCTTTACCTGCGGAATCCTTGAATCACGCGGCCTCAGTTCCGCACCCCAGTGCCTACTTGCGCTTATTCATCCAAAACTGGACACTCTCCCGCCAGATGCATCCGTTAGGCGGGAAATTGTTTTGGTCGCTTCCGCGATCCACTCGTAGGGAGGTGGCAATCCTTATCACTGGAAGAGACACGACACGTGAGCTCCACATAGTCCCAAGTGCTGCACCTGTGATGGCGGCACGGCTAACGTCTGCTTGAGTTGTGGGCAATTGGTAGTTTCTTTTTTTTCCCAAGCTGTGATGGGCTGACATGAGCAAATGGTAATTCGTATGAAGCGGAGGTTACACCTACCCTCCAGAGTTACCCGAAAACACCGCGCTATGCAAGCCTGACTCCCTCCTTGATGAAGGTTGAAAGTGTTATCTCCTGACAATACGTGGCCAGAGTTCAAAACCGGCACCGAGCGAGTTACAGAGGCTCTGGCTACGCGCTCGAAGTTGTCGGAGCCAGCGGAGCAGTTGTCGAACCTGGCCGCATTTGGCCGCCGTGGAATCCACGGACCCGGAGGCTTTCTCAAACTTTGGCGGGGATTAAAAGATACCCGTGACGGCATATTCGGGGCCATTAAACGCCGTTTCGGCAGTGACTATGAGCACATTGGTGGCGCGTGACCTCGGATCCTGTGCCAACGTCCCTATTCGACGCTTTTACAGCAGCATCGGACTCACCTAGTGTTCTCCATCGCTAAACCCACCATGCGTCTTATCGTTGTGTAAAGTTCGGCGAACCGAATTTTATTTGATTAGAAGCTAAAGACAATTTGACTGTTGTCGGGAGACTGCTGGTTCCCTCCTGAACATTACCTCGTACCCTAACTCTGATTAGAATTTAGCTGGGAGGTTTAGCAGAAAACAGACCTACCTGAGACCTTGTTGCACCCCCAGTAAGCAGACAAAACTGCTTCTATTGTACATCGTTGGTGTTAATTGACCCAAAAAACCTAGTGCTGTCTTCTTTCTCTCATACTATACGGTATGTCAATAGACTCATTCGGACATGGTCACATAGACTTGCAAGAGACACCGACAACAGAGTGAAGCTCAAGTAATCCTCGTGGTCCTTCAGTCTCGCTTATTACTATTATGGCCAGTTGAATCAGGGGAAATCAGACTTTCGGCTCAGGTTCCGAAACTCCGCGGATTCCGCGCAAGCTACATGAATCTGTTCTAGGGTCAGCTCGGGAGTGGATTTCAATGCGCCCATAGCCATGGAACCACGCCGCAAGCAAATACCTTCAGTGGCCAATAGAATTGAATCTCTTGACAGGACAAGTAACCGTAATAGATTATTCACGACATGAATTCTTGGCTAACTAGGATATACACGTAGGCCCTGAATCAACAGTCGGAATCACTGTTGCTCTCTGGAAAACCAATGCCTGTCCAATTCATGGCTCCTAGGAATTCTGTGACGGAGAAGAGTATTTAAGAAGGAAGGACCATCGCTTGGAAGGGACTTTTGAATTCCCGTATCACATCACTCAACATTACCATTCAGATAGTTCTCAAACCAACACTCGAAGCCTCAAGTAACAGTTTCTTCACAATGAACCCCAAGAGCGCCATTCTTCTCTTCTTCGCCTCCGTGGCTCTCGCGGTTCCCAGCCAGAACAAGAACGATGTTCTGGCCCGCGAAGCACTTCCCCAGCGGGGTGGTGGCGGAGCCCCGTCCTCGAACTGCTGTGGAATGATTCCCCGGCCCGCCGGCTGCCAATGCTAAGTTGTAAGAAATGCCCCAATCAAGCTTCATTTTCCTGGATGCATACTCAACATTTGATTTCTGTCTAGATTTGATGCAAATGCAATACTGCATGCAGGTCGGTAGATGCCTCCTGGAGTCCAAACAATAATTGTATGCAACTTCGGGTGCTGACTCTGGTCCCTGACCAGGAGCCAGGACCAAGTAGCTGTTGACTCATCAGCGGCTGACCTTCTCCCAACTGCCGGCATAATAGCGATGCGCATGAAGTGTCTTGGCAAGATGTCGTCCGGCTTCGGTCTATAAGCGGTGGTGTTGGAATCCCGTAAATGTCAGGGACAAGACATACAAAAACGAGAGTTGATGGTCCGTTGTGTAGTACCAGGATCAACGGCGCCTGTTTGCCATGCAGCTATCACTCTCACAGACAATTCAACGGCTTTAGTAAACAAATATATTCTGATCCACCAACATTGTAGCAACATGTGCAAGTGAAGATGACGCTGTGGAATCTACCACGTACCGGGAGAGGGGGTTGAAGTTCTATGGAACAAACTGGGACGAACATTCGTGCCCCGTACCTGTACGTCACATCCCGTTGGCAAACAGATTCTGTACACATGCCTACCTAGGTACGAAGCTTCTTTCTCTCTTCAACACTAGGCACTAGGTGGACCATGTAAAGCGGCATGCTAATCAGGGAAAGTAAGTTCCAACTCAACATTAGCTTTCCCCCTTTCCGCATATCCTGACGTCCCTGTCTTGCCATCGTCTCGACTCTCTCTAGTACTTTAACAGAGATCCAAAAGCTAAAGACAGTGATAATATATGATATACCGAAGTCATTATCAGAGGTTCATCAGAGGCTTTAGAGGAGAGAATGTTGTTCGAACCGGCGTATCTGAAATGGAAAGTTCCCAGCACTTTGCGAAGCAACCTAAGAGACACCAGAGATCGACCTTCGCAAATTTTGTCTTCACTAAAGTCTTTCGAATGCAAATGACGCATGCGATGGGCACATCTCGGGCCATCATGCTCACGGGCGCAGCATTCGACCATGCCCTAGAACAGCGGTGGGTTGGGCACGATATTGCCGACAAGATCTAGGCTCAATTACCGCATTGCTTCTGCCTAAGCCCTTGTCGATTCTCAGCGTGCCCTTGTTACTACAAACCAAGTAATGACGAGGGGCAATAGAGATGTTGAATATTTGATCGGCCAATACGCCGAGGGAGCCGGTATTTCCGTCCTGTCAAGTCTGCATTTGGCTTGGGGTAGGTAGCCAAACATGCAAGACAAGCTGAGGAAACGGGTAGGTTTCCGAATTAGAATTTGTATAGCTTATATAAAATGATCTCGGTCATACGGAGACGGGAATAGGATGAAAGGCCCGGGTTTAGTTGAAGCTGAGAAGTCTTCAGAGCTGGTCCGCGAAACGGTCACTATCTAGCATGGCGAACATGGTTGCGGCGGACTTTGACGTCTCCGAAAGGCCGCTGATCCTCGTTAAGGAAATGCTACGGCAAGGATCGTATCTTTCCAATCCGCGAATCGGCGCGTCGGAGATGCGATTGATTTAGAATGGTGGAGTATACGTGTGGGAGCCGACGGGATGGATTTACAAGTCGGGGAAGGAGGAAAGTCCGTTCACCTAGAAACCACTAAGGAAGAGAGTTCCGTGAGCTGAAGGCCCCAAGAAAAGAAATATAAATACGCTTGATACCCAACTCTCAAGATGATGCTAATTTTAGTTGCTTTATTTCTTTCTCTCTCCTTAGGCTAAAGTCTACATGACCAGAGCTACATCAATATTCTATTAGGATCCCACCACCACAGACTTGTTTAGATCAAAATGGAATACGATAGCAGAGACAAGATTGCCCCGTTAGGTTTTCTCTCGTATGTTTTTTGCCGTTCCTATCAGACCCGGACTGCTCTCCAGCTGACACGACAGCAATATAGCGCCGAGTTTGAAGAGGTTTGTGCCAAAGATTTTTACCAGGATATCAAGTCGCTTACACTCTGAAAAAGCACATGAAAAAACACTCCTTTCCGCCTATTGCAGTGCCTTCTTCCGAACAGCGCGCTGCAATGGAAGCCCAAAGGATCGCGACGCAGCGACCAGATACGGAGACTGAATACTCGGTCAGAATCCCCATGCGAGATGGTTTTCTTTCCGAGGCCCGCATCCACAAGCCGTCCACGGAAGGAACTCATCCTATTCTCGTCCTTCTCTTCGGTGGCGGTTTCATGTTTGGGGACTGCGATCAATTGAGCCCTTACGCCCGCCTCGCGACGAAGCTACTCGACGTCACTGTGATCAACCTGTCCTACCGTCGCGCACCAGAGAATAGGTTTCCGACCGCTCCCAACGATGTGTGGGATGGTATCCAGTGGATAATCAAGAATACCGAGTCTCTTCAGGCCAACCTAACAGCAGGATTCGTTCTAGGAGGGGTGTCGGCGGGAGGGAACTTGGCCGCTGTCACGACGCAAAAGGCGGTTGATGAGCATCTCAACCCAGCCATCACGGGGCTTTGGCTTGGTGTTCCCTGGCTTCTTGAGTCAGAAATCTTGCCATCCAGATCCAAAGAGGTGTATTTCTCCAGAGAGCAAGGGTCTGGAGCACCGGGTCTTAACCAAGAGGCCATGGACCTGTTCAACGTTGCCTACAAACCCGATTTCAAGTCCCCAGACTTCTCCCCCTTCAACTCCAGCAACCCACACAAAGGAATGCCACCGACGTATATCCAGGTGTGCGGCGCGGATCCCATCAGAGACGACGGCCTCATTTACGAGAGGGCGCTGCGGGAGAACGGCGTTGAGACCAGGTTGATGGTGTATCCGCACATCCCGCACCTGTTCCCTGACTTCTTTCAGTTGAAAGCTTTCCAAAAGTTTCATTTCGACATCTTGGATAGCTGGGCAAAGCTGTTTGGGCGAAACGTGGCAGCAAAGGATATCGAGGACGCCCTGGCTACTAGCCCGTTCGCGTCGAGTGATTAGATGCACATGTTTCCTACAGAATCTTGGCCGGTCTATACAGACGGCCGCGGTTGGCCTAACCTTGCCTTGTTCAACAGGCTTAGTGAAGCTGTGTCATCGTCGAATATCAAGTCAGATATCCTTTAGAACTATCAAATCATTTTCTTAATGCGAAGTGTTATGTGTATACGTGTGATCGTGTGATAAAGAGACGTACTAACCTACTAGAATTTAGAAATGCTGCGATGACTCAACCCTATCTATTATGAACTCCTTTTAAGTAAGTATAAACACGTGCTGAATTCCCAGCCGGTTCAGCCAAAACCTGGTGCCAATTGCTGCTGCTGCTGCTAAAAAGACTTACTGCTTGAGGAATCGAATTGCTTCGTTCCATCAAGAACATCAAGTCCACTCAGGAAGCAACTTGAAGGATCACTGCATTCCTACTTTTAAACGAAAGTCGTCACTTTAAGCCTGAAATCACAGGGATGGGATGAAAGGGGTTGGGGAAGCAGCACAGGCAAGCTCCACTGATATTCGGCACAACCTCTCTTGGTATTGATTCACTAGTGACTCAATTATGTGTGCAAGAGTGATCCCTTGGACTAGGTTTATGTTCCAGACCTGGTAGATCACTCCTCAGAGGGATTACATCTGATTAGGACTTAACAGCTTTTTTACATCTCATCTCTTTTGGGACAAGCTTAAAGCTGATTCACCATTTTCATAAAACTCACCTAGCCCTTTGTGAGGTGAGGACATTCACCATGAGACTGATTCAGCCATTAGTCTGCACAGCAAAATCTCACATTCACTAAAGTCTCCAGTACTTCTTCCACAACATACCTATTTAAAGTTGCATTTTATATCCAACTTTTCAACCCTGCAATTACACTTCCCAAGCCAACATCTACAGAAGCCAAACTGCAACACTTCAAAGATGGCTGCTACAGAATTCGGGAAAGAGCACGGACTTACTGCAAGTTCAGTGCAGCTGGCAACATGGAATCAAGCAGCTCGCCGTCAATACATGAGCATATGTCTTTGTTTCCCCTTGGAAGATGACGCTCAAGAAGAACACATTGTGCAGACAATTAGGGCTGCCCTTGATAGTCTTGGCGACCAGAGACCGGATTTCGCTGGCACCCTCAAAGTCGACCCCGTTGTTGGTTCCATACGCCTGGAGATGACGAAAGGGGCCATAATTCCAATGGAAAAGGTGGACGCCGGTGTCAAAGTCAACATCTCATACAGCGAACTCAAGCAAAAGGGGTTCCCACCCAGCTTTTTCCTGGATCCCAGCTTCAAAAAGAGCTTCGATTCACAAAATGGGCTAGTCAGCCACGGTCGGGCGAGCTATGTCAACTTTTCCATCATTCAAGGCGGACTGCTCCTGTGGGTTCACCTCAACCACGCCTTCGCCGATGGCATCTGCCTGCAGATCTTCGTTGAATGTCTCGCTGGCCTGACCAGAGGAGAGACGCTCAGCCGTCCTGCATCACAGGCCTTGAAATTGGGCTCCGATGCACAGGAGAAGCAGAATAAGGCAAAAATATTTGAGGATTTGCTCAAAGAATGTCCCGAACTAACTACCAAAGAAGATTGCCGAGGCCCGGGAACTACAGTGTCTCTTGATCGAGCTTTAGGCCTGGAAAACGACAGCAAGTCGGAGAAAATCTTCGTGTTTAAGAGAGCAAAGTTGGAAGAGCTTCAGACTCTTCTCAAAAACACGAAGATTCCCGCACAGACGCCGTCGATGTACCAATGCTTGGCGGCGCTCACTTGGGCACATGTGAGCAAGGCGAGGGTCTCTGAGATTGCCAGCCATTCGGACATTGAGCAGGATGCAGAGTCAAAAGTCATGATCTCTGTCAACTGGCGCAATCGCGTTTTCCAGGAAGAGGCCAAAGACTTTTTCGGCAACACCACTACGTACCCCATCACCAAAGCTCAGACGCTACGAGTCATATCTGCTGCAGAAGACGTCGAGTCTTCGGCTCTGCTTGTCAAATCCATCGACCAGTCCATCAAATCAGTAGACGAGAAATTTGTAGCGGCACGCACTGCTGCGATGGCCGCGTGCCCAGACATTCGATTGTTGCGCGCCAATATTGACTTGATGAGTCCCCTGTGTTTGGGCTTCAACACCTGGCGACACTTCGGCGCAGATGCCGAATGGGAGATCCCTGGTGTCGCGTGCCGGAAGCCGGAAGCCGTGAGACGGGTCAGCTCTGGCATTGCCGTCGGCACAGCACTGATCCTACCCGCAAAGCAGGAGGCCACAGAGTACGAGTTGGTGGTGTCGCTCAAGATGGAGTCCATGGACATGCTCTGCCAAGATGGGGCGTGGATGTGCTGGGTAGATCGGGTTATCGAGTAGAGTAGAATCAGTTGACATCACATGACCGGCATCGGACTTATGCTACCTCCCCGTGTGCGAAAGTTTACTGCATACCAAATGCATGACCATAGACAGTGCTATTTACCTATTTCTAGCGCAAGCCCTGAAAAATTGGGCCGTTGCTTCTTGCTGGCCACGTCTCCCCTGTTTCGAGTTGAGATTGTGGGTCGACGGTGATTCCAGCTGGAGACTCTGATGACAGAATTTCACAACTGTGTGCTTACTTGCTCGTGCTCAGCCGGAGTACCTCGCAACCCCAGACTCGACTTTGCATGCGGCCTACCTTCTGGTGACTGACTCATCGATCACCTAAAAGTAACTTTCTTGACCTTGTTGTGGTTCGTGTGATTGGCGAGTGGTCCGGTACGCTGGTATCGAATAGACAACCCGAACCAATAATACCCCCTCTCCTTATAAGGCTGACTATGGTTCCTAGACCTAGATTCTCACAATTAGAAGTCTAAACTTGGATTCGGTACCGCAATCACAAAGAAGCACTCCCATGCTTAGGAGGTTGACAGATTACCAAGACAGAGTTCGGCCCACCAAGAGCGGTGGCAGTGTTCTTGGGAACCACTCAATAGTTGCTCGTTCGTCTAGAGGCTGAAACTCGCCTCAAGCCTGGGCCTCGACAACCTTCATCCTTGAAACAACAATGGCCAGTCGGTGACCGGCCATAGCATCGCCGGCGGGATACGGTGTCCGCGGGTGGCCTAGTTTTTTACCTCGTGAGGCTGGTGTCACCCAAAGGCCCTGGCAGGCGTTACTTGTGTCGATCGGTTTGTAACCTGCGACGTTGACAAGTCCGCTGAAGCAACCGCACACTCTATCGATAGAACCACAAAGTCTTCAACGCTCCCTGCTTCTAGATGAATAGATGGACTATGCATTTTGTTGCCAGAGAGCCAATTTCTCTCCCCATGCCTCTATCCCCTAACATCCCCTAACAGCCTCAAACCCACTTCCCCAGACTTGTCCCGGCGGCGCCGAACACGAGCTAGCGCTGCCAAAATTGTGTCAAGGCCTCGGCCTTCTGACGAGTCAGGAGCGTTCGTCCGGAGCAACGTTCCGCCAAGGCCACACATTCAGGGGGCCTCCCCAACAGTGAACTCCTTTATGCAGCCATAGCACTCGGTTAAATGAACGAAAGTATTCCTGATGATTGTTGCAAGGTCAGATGCTTATTGAAAATTGGTCTAAACTCTGCTTTTGCAATGCCCTTCGGTCTAGGTATGCTAGAGTTATAGCAGGGCTTAGGGTCCCCAAACCCCAAATATTCGAGCAAGAGAGTCTCGCATCCACCTCCTGATCTTCATGGATGAAGCAGGAAAGAAAGCTGCCAAATCGATTCAGCTCCCCGCTCTCTAGTAAAACCGTATCCTACCTTTTTTGGATAGAAAGTCTTCGCTCGATTCTGCTTGGAAGCCAGCAAAATGCCAGACCGTGGTAGTCGCGATTTCATACTAAACGTCGCGACAATGATGTAATCTTCTTGAAATCCGAATTCAAGTCGAATTGTGATCGCTTTCTCTGCCCTTTTTTCGAGGCACAAATCCGCGATTCCGAAAGCTGAGTCGAACGCATGGATCAGACCTGTCTAGCAATGCTTGTGTCGATCACCTCGTCCCGCAGTTTCAGAAGTATGGAAATGGGCCCCCAGAGCGCTTAACACACATGCTAAGGCATTCCACAATAACCTTGTCTATCCCCTTCACGATCCATTGGCATGGACCTTGGCAGCTGAGAATAGTAGCCTCAGCTCGTACCGCTGGCGCCGTAGGGCGCCGACTTTGACTGGAGGTCGGCCTCACGGGCCAAGCCGCAATATCCAACTCGCTCAACCCCAAGCAACGTGACGTGACAGGATGGGGAAAATGCCAGGAAGAAGCGGCAGCATGTGCAGTAGGAGTAGCAGCATCGTGCTATTCTCGTAGCATCGAAAGATTATAAAAGAAGACGAAGTCGACCTCCAGATCTGCTTTCTCTTCTGCTCACCATCACAACACACAGCAATCCTCCATCGCAACAACGAGTTGCATTTTCATTCTTTTTTCGTGCTTTTCAGTCACTCACTCGGGATCTTTACCCACCACTTTCACTTACCACCCATTCTTTGAATCAAAATGGCCGCTATCGGAGCAGTTGCAACCCTCGGCACCGCCATTGGCAACGTCGGCACCTTCTTGGGACTCGTCGCCTCTGGTATCAGCATCATGCAGGCAATCAATAAGAAGCCCAAGGAAGTCGACTTCTACACCCTCCGCATGGAGATCGGGGACAACCAGGACGCCGCGGGCAACCCTCCTACCGTCATCTTCTCCGACTTCTCCAACACCGAGTTCGTTGGTGTCTTCGAGGGTAACAGCAAGGAGTCCAAGGACCAGTGCCGCAACAACGGAGGTCTGGATCTGTTCAACGGCCTCAAGAACGCCGAGGCCCCCATCCAGAGCTTCAAGACAAACAACGGTTTCAACCTCAAGTCTCTCGACATCCAGCCTGGAGGCAATGCCATCTGCGTCTCCAACATCATTCTCAAGGGCAGCGATACCCAGGCCAGACGCGACGAGGTCTTCATCCCCATTGGCGACTTGGGCTTCCAATGCGGCCACGAGTGGAACTGGGGTGCGATCCTGAACGGTGTCCGCCAGCGCTGCATCTGGCTCGATGGCCAGCCTGACGGCTCCAACAAGCCCATCCAGTCCCTGCACCTCGACATGGAGAACCTCGCCGGCATCTTCAACAAGGGCAAGAACGAGACCCTGGCCAAGACCACTTTCGAGCAGGCTTGCGGCTTCATCGGCGACAACGTCGGCAAGATCACCAACCGCAACGAGTGCAAGGAGTCCTACAGCAAGCGCGCCATGTCCGGCAAGAACGAGACCATCAAAACCGTTCCCTGCGTCGAGGAGGCTGCCGACTTCTTCACCGGAAAGACCGACGCTCTCGCCAAGTTCGCCGGCGCCCCCTTCATCACCTCCGACAACAAGCTTTGGGACTCTGCCAAGCACGTCTTCACCGACGTGACCCCCAAGACTGGCGGCAAGCGCGATGGTCTGCAGGCCCGCCGCAACGTCAACGCCGACTTCAAGATCGCCGAGAAGAGGGGCCTGGCCTCGACTCTGAAGGGCGAGCGGTGCGAGTATACTGCCGACGGCGCTGCTCCTCAGTGCCAAGTTGTGAAGGAGTTTGCCGTCAGCGCTTGATCAGTCATTTTGATTCTTGTTTGGTTTCATGGAGGATTCGCTCATTTAGCATGTTAGACTGTTTGTTTTTGCTTTTTTTGAATTGATTTTTCCATTGGTCGACTTAGAACTGAGGCTACATCCATGCAATCCGTGATCACATGCACTTGATCGTAACGCCCCATTGCTTAACTCGCGCGTATTATCCAAAGCTTGGCCATAAGATGTTGTCTACTTTCAAGTGTCACTCTGCTTGTACTCACTCCTTGCCATCTCTCTACGGCCCTCTACAACCCAGATCGATAATCCCCTGCACGATGCTAGTAAGCAGAGCAGAACCCAGGAAATGGAATTTCCGAGACCTTTTTTGTCTGTTACAGTTCCATTGATCCTGGCGCAAGAACGCTTATTTGTCTTGCTCGTCTCGTGATTATTCGGTGGTCCCTGGTTAGTTGGCGCCCTCTCATTCTCACACTGTTGGTTGGCGTCTGCGCCTCCTCAACGCCGCTGGGCGGCAGGGAGAAACTGCAGGTCGTGGGTCAGCTGATGAGCGCTAATTATTTCCAGCCTTCTCTCGACAGCAGCGTCGTTTTTTTCCTTTCTTCGTTGAGCAATCCTTCTTCTTCTTTTACCCACCTCGACGTTCCAACCGCATGTATCTTCTGCGCATCGAAGAAAACAGGCCAACAGGAGCTCTAGATGTCTTTCTAGAGCTTCATGTTGGCACCATCCCGCCATACGCTATCTTGTCCCACAGATGGGGAGCACCGGGCGACGAGGTCTCATTCCAAGACCTGATGTCCCAGTCCCCCACGGCAAGACGCAAGAAAGGATACCAGAAACTTGTGTCGTGCTGTGCACAGGCACTCGAGTACGGTCTCTGCCATGTCTGGGTTGACACCTGTTGCATCGACAAATCGAGCAGTGCCGAGTTGTCAGAAGCCATCAACTCTATGTATTCATGGTATGAGGCTTCCCAGATATGCTTCGCCTACATGGAAGACGTGCCGCCTCTTGATGATGTGTCGTACCGGGATGCCCTTTTCAGGATGAGCGCGTGGTTCGAAAGAGGGTGGACCTTGCAAGAACTCATCGCCCCGACAGAAGTGATCTTCTTCGATTGCGATTGGAGCCCCAGGACCCTCGGCAGCAAATCGACTCTTTCGGGACTCATTTCGGACATCACGGGAATTCCCAGTGACATTCTGCACGATAAAAGCAAGCTGCATTCGGCAAGTGTGGCACAAAAGATGTGCTGGGCCTCGCGCAGACGTACAACTCGTGTCGAGGACGAAGCGTATTCGCTGATGGGCATATTTGGAGTCAGTATGCCAACGGTGTATGGAGAGGGGAGAAAGGCATTTCTCAGGCTCCAAGAGGAAATCATGAAAACTTCGACCGACCATACCATCTTTGCATGGCAGGCGGAAGACGACTACATGTTCACGGCATGTTAGCGACCTCCCCAGCTGCATTTCGACATTCCCAGGACTTCAGCCCCCTGGGCTACAACGAATTCATCGACCGATTCAACATGAGCAGTACCAATTTGGAACCCTCTTACGCCATGACCAACTACGGCCTACATATTCAGCTTCCACTCGTCTCAATGTCGCCGCACTTTGAAGGCTACCATTTTGCATTCTTGGCCGCCTGCTGTGGTTCGGAAAAGACATCGGTCATCATTTTCCTACGACAACGTCAGGATCGCCCAGCTGGACATTTCTCACGGGTTCAATTCAACAAGAGAACAGTCATACATCGTCCTGTGCCTGTCGGTGGCTACGCCAACCATGCACCCGCTGCTCGGGTTGTCATATCAGGGAACGACCTCAAACAGTCTCAAAGTACTCCATTTGCAGACCTCCATACTGTGCCCATATCTTTGACAAGACTCAAGACCCGCGCTCAGAAGTACATGTGGCGTACAATCGACACCGGCCAATGCCTAGCTCTGAAAACCCACACCTCGCACGATTTCTCCATCAGCGGGTTTTCACGTTGTAATCCGCCCTGGAGACTCGCCGATCTGTTAGCTCCCGTCATTGAAGATGGCGAAACCATATTCACCAGCTTTGAACTTGGGAGGGACAAGTCGGTATCTTCTGGCGTCATCGTTCTATCAGTTGCACTAGGTTTGCACTTTGGCGAGCCCTGGGCAAGTGCGATAATACATGATCCCCCTATCGACTGGTCAACAACGGACGATGTCAAGACGAAGGCCCTCGAACGTGAATCATGTAATCTTGACTTGTTTTCGGGGGCTTCAATATGGCAGAAAACACCTCAAGCGATTACCCTCATGCGCCGAGATGCCTTGAAGTTAGGGAAGCACACGTGGGAGTTGGCAAAATTCAACGATGCCGAAGGACAAACCTTGTTTCAGGTTACTTTGGAACGAGTCGAATTGAAGTATTCAAGTGGTACTATTGAAGAGTATGAAATTTTCGTTACGAACCGGGGGCAATACGTCTGGTTTTGAGGAATGGAGGGGAATCATGATTGATTGAACTGTACGAGCAGCCGCAGCTCTCAGGGAGGAGTCAAAGTCAGCAACAATTGAGGCCTACACTTAGACAACTAGAGAGGCTGATGATCAAGGGTACGACGCTGGAAACCGTATGCTCTGGTTGGTGATTCAGACAAATTCCGAGTAATGGCTGATCATACGTGCCATACATCTCACTGCCCAAGTGCATACTTGGATTTTGCAAAGACGGGTTAGCAGAGGGTAAACGTCCGATTGTTCGTAGACTGTACCACACAACATTGTTCCCCCTTTTTAATCAGAGAAATGCGTTCAACGCGCGTACTTGATTTCCGAATTGTGAGCTTCAGTCGGAGATTCCAGAAGCCAGCGCTAGCTTGATTTCCATTACGACTGTGAAAGTACTCGTGTGACCGAAATGCGGAGTCCAGTGGGCCGCAACGCGGAGATGCTGGATGATTCATGCGTCCTTGACCTCTCAGCCGTCAGCTTGGCATTGTTTTCTTCACTGTTACAAAACGACACTTGTCAATATCTCTAGAGCTTTCACCGTAACACCGCAACGAAGACGCCAGACAATCTGTCTCACTCAACTCGTCACATTGCCGAAGCATTCACTCCGCATCTTCAACCGACGAACGACCCCTCCATCCCCTCAAACCCCAATTTCCCCACCAAAAACATGGCCGGTGTCGCCCGCGCGGGGCAGCAGGATCCCTCCGACGTGCGCGTCGAAGTCATCACCGAGGCCGAGGACTTCCTCCAGGCCGCTGAGGTCTCGATCAACGCCTTCGGCCACCAGACGCACGACGGCGTCTACATGCTCATGAACCCGGGCTGGGACACGCCCGCGGGCGTCGCGGCCAGCGCCGAGCGCATGGCGGACCGCTGGCGCTCGGTAACCAAGGACAACCAGGGCCGGCCGAACACCGTCTTCCTCAAGGCCACGGTCCCGGACCCCGAGAACATCGGACGACGCCGGATCGCCGGCGCGGCCATCTGGATGCAGGCGTCGGCCGTCGAGGGCCACGGCGAGCCGAACCCGACGGACATGAAGAAGGCCCTCGGCCTGGAGGCGCTGTACCCGGGCAACGAGGCCGAGCAGCGGTATCTCGCGCAGTGTATCGGCTCCCTCCACAAGCGCCGCGCCGAGGTCGTCCGGCAGAAGGCGACGGCGAGTCCGCCGGCGGTCTTCGTGCTGGACATGTGCGCCGTGGATCCCAAGTTCCAAGGCAGAGGCGCCGCCAAGAAGCTGGTGCAGTGGGGTCTGGACGAGGCGCAGCGACGGGGCGGGCTCGAAGCTATTCTCGAGGGTTCGAGCATGGGCAGACGCGTCTATGCAAAGCTGGGTTTCAAGCAGGAGGGCCCGGAGATCGAGTACGACGTTGACGCGGAGTTTGCGTCGCGTGACAGGCCATCCAACATTTTCATGCGCACGAGAAGTGCCTGAAGGAAAGGCAAGTTCCAATCAAAGGATCGAGTTTGTCAATCTTTGACTTAAGGGTCAAGGACCTAAGAGGATGGACTGAATCATCATGAGGCCTAAAGATAGAGCAAAGAAATGCAATAAATGCGAAGGCATGTCCTCCTTGTTATTATTAATGTTATCAGATTCGTGCAATCATTAGTTGAAGAAGCTATTTTACAGACGGCCAGAGCCTATGCCCCAACCATAAACCACTGCCAGTACTGGTGACCAGTCTGGAACTCTGTGGGCATTTAACATGCCTAATTAGACAGCGTTGGAAGTGCTCTCGGTCTTGTGATGGTGGTGTTCGGAGTAAGGGCGCTCGTCGCTGGTCTTCTCCTTGTGACCCTCTCCGACGGCCGTGGCATCGGTGGCCATGGACGCACGGTGGAAGGCGGACTCGTCCTTTTGCTTGCGAGTGACGTAGCCAGGGGGCACCCACTTGCTGGAAGACCAGGGCTTCACGCTCGGGTCGCTGTACATCCTGTCGACATTCTCCAGGGACAGTGCCTTGGACTCGTACAAGAAGAACCAAACCAGAAGTGCCGCCGCCAAGTTGCAGGCAGCAAAGACGAAGCCGTACGCGTACGAGATGCCCTCATCCGCCAGGGGCGTGAGGAAAGAGATGAGGAAGTTGCCGAGCCAGTTGCCTGCCGTTGCGAGCGAGGCCTGCTTTGCCCTCGTTCGGAGAGGGAAAAGTTCGCCGATGACACACCACGCCATGGGGCCCCAAGTCTGCAACGAGTTAACACATGGTTCGAACCAGGGCCTCTGAACGGGAGAAGACTTACGCCTGCAAAGGAAGCAATAAACATGCATGCCGAGACAATCATGACAATACCAGTTGCCCGGCTGTTCTCAGGAGGAATAGCGGTACCAACGGCGGCGAACACAGCCAGCCAGGCAGCTTGCCACAAAGCACCGATGAAGAGGGGCCATCGTCGACCGTACTTCTCAACCACGTAGAGACCGTAGAAGGTCAAAGCGACGTTGACAGCACCCAGAATGAGCTGGGTCATGATGGGATCATCGACGCCCGCAGACTCGAAGATCGTAGCTCCGTAGTAGAAGAAGTAGTTGACGCCCGTCCATTGCTGGAGGAAGTGGATCGAAATACCAAGCAGCGTGCGGTACACGGTCTTGGGGATGCCGGAAGAACCTGTGAAGCACTCGGCCCAGGTACCGGTGCCGGTCTTGGACTCCTCCTCGAGGACCTTGAACATCTCCTGCAAGTCCTGCTCGACGAGCTCGTTGTGCGGATCGCTCTTCAAGCCGCGGAGACGGGCCATTGCGAGACGGGCGCCCTCCCAGTCGTGTTGACCTGCCAGCCATCGGGGAGACTCGGGGACGACCAGGATACCGATGCCGAGAGGCAAGGCGAAGGCAATGCCGAGGCCGATGACAATGCGCCACGAGGCATCCGACTCCTGGATGTTACGGACACCGAAGTTGATGAGGTTCGAAATCAGGATACCAAAGGTGATCATGAGCTGGTACGTGGCGACGACGGCACCGCGAATCTCACGGGGCGAGCACTCGGATTGGAACATGGGCACGCCGACAGAGAGGTTGCCGACACCCAAGCCAGCGATGAACCGGCCCATCATCATGTGAACCCACGAGTTCATGGCCGTAATCTGGATGATGTTGCCAATGACGAAGATGCCGACACCGAAGCTCAAGCTCCTCCGTCGGCCCCACCAGTCGGCCGTGTAGGCGCCGGACAAAGCTCCGATGAGGGTGCCGATGCTCATCAGCGACACCATGAGGGACTGGGTGATGGAGACCCATGTCGGAATTCCGTCTTCTTCGGGACCGGTCGCAAACCGTTTCCTGAAGTCGGTAAAGAGAAGCATGCCCGAAATTTGGCCAGTGTCGTAACCGAAAAGGAAGCCACCGATCGAGGTCACCACTCCAAGGACGAGGGCCTCGACACCACAATCGGCGCCATTGATGCGTATGGACCTGGGCTGCTTGTTAATACGTAAAGGTGCCGAAGAACAGAGAAGGCTCACTGTTTTCCCAAGCCCATGGCTGTAGCACGTTTCCTGTTCGCTGGATGAGGATGTGTTGTTGGTGATGTGTCACTTGTGTAGCAAGTTCAAGGTCTAGAATCAGAGAGACCTTGCCCTCAAGGTGGTAGCATGAAGTAGGATAGCAGACTGTCAACGAAAAGAGAAGATGTCCGAAGGGATGGGAAGAAGTGTTCTCAAAAGCAAGTCAAACCGAATCGGTCAGCCTGAATGACGTCCTGCACCCTTCCGCCAATGCACCATGATGGCTTTATACGCAGCCACATCCTACAGCGCTGCATATGGGGGCGATCGTGGTCTGACAGCAAGCAGCATGGAACAATGACGGGAACGCTACCATGACGTTGCCCAGACACCGCCCGAGTCGGAGTCGGTCCTACCTCTTCTTGTCGCCGGGGCGCAGGCCTGGCAAGGTGATGGGGGCCCCAAGGAGGTGTGGGAAGACTGGAGGAGAGGGTCTGGAGAGAGTCTATCCGTAATGGCACACAAGACAGGGTACGGAGTACACGCCGTGTCCTTTTGCTGCAAGGACGGGATCCGGGGGTGGTGAGACGAAGCGCCACGCGCGAGGCCCAGGACACCAAGCAGCCGTAATCCGGGGAAAGACGATGGACCATCCCACATCCCACATTCCACTATTACTATTACTACCTTATGTATTACACCAGGGCGGAAGCGGACGCGACCACCCGGTCGGTGGGCAGACTACCTGGGACGGGACGTGGCCAGAGGCGACTGGCAGGAGTTGGGCAACTCTGTTGGCTGACTCGGAGCTGTCAAGCGACTCAACCTGGACAACCACGCAGACCGGGCCAAAAGCACCTGTTCATCGGGTTCACCCACGCAGCCGCTGGTTGGACGACTTGGGGGGGTGCGGCTTGGAGATCGTCTTCTTGGCTCTCGTCATTCCCTGCCGCGCCGCAGGGGGTAGCGAGCCATGGCACACGGAATCGACTTGTGCGGCCAAGACAGCCACCATGCTGCCAAGGGGAGCCGAATCCCACGCGATCACTGCGAGTTTTCTGTCCTGTTCCATCCCACGCAAATTTGCGGACATTTCTCCTGCATCTCTACCTGCGACCTGGTGCGACCTGGTCTGGTTGCAAGCGGCTCCGGCACCGTGGGGCCGAGTGTGCAACACAACACCACCTCTTGGAACGGGGGCGCGAGAATGTGAGCGATGACGATCGCGAGACCTCACGTGCGAGTCAGCCAACGGCGCGCCCGATCTTGCCTTCAGCTCATTGGAGAGCTCACCAAGCCCTGAAGCCTTACCGGAGTCTTGGCCAGCCCCGACGCAGACCTGCTTACGCATTTCCAGCAACCAGCGCCCTTCTGTGCAGGCTTCCAAGCCTGTTACGTCGAATGGCAGAGCTACGGGACGAGGTCATTGATACGCCCATCGAGGCTTGACAAGAGTCCACGAGTCACTGTTCGTTCTTGGCCATCTCTGCGTTCAACTCCTGGGCCCTCCGGAGGTCGTACGAAGGAAACGGAACGCGAGCGCACCGCGCTGAGGCACCCTGCCAGAGACATTGATGTACCTCTTCACGACAACCGGGCGCGCGTCACGGTCGCAAAAGGAATGCTAGATAAGCTGAGGAGGTGTGGCATTGATTCAGCGTTGAGGGCGCGTCTAGCTCCCGGCCACCCCAGATCCCGATGGGATTTTCCCCAGATCGCGGCCATGTAGGCGCCCCCCCGACAGGTAGCTCCAACTGTCAAACTCTCGCTTACGCCCCTCGACCAAGTTGTCATCTGCCTTCATCCGATGTCTCAGAACAAGTGTGCTGATTTGCTTGGTGCCCCGTTCGAACGAGACTCGGCGCTGGGCCTCCGCACATCTCCGCCGTGCCACTCCGGAGGCCCCGGGTTACGTTGACCGCCAGAGCGTGGACGTCCGGGGCCCCAGGCAACGTTCACCGTTCTCCGCAGCACGAAATTGATGTTGGCATAACGGTCCGATTGAAAACCGGGACTCGGTCATGCTCTCGCTGAATCCAACGGACCGACTCGACGGGCCTTTGGTGGAGACGACCAGCTGATAACTGGAGCTTCAACGGCTTGGCTTCTTGGTCTTACACGGGTCTGAGAATCTAGACCTGGAGACTACCAGTGAAGCTAGGTGATGAATTCAGAAATGGACGACACAACCGCCCCGTCCCCTATTCTTCTATTTCCTCCCCATGACCTGCTCTACTAGGTACATTATGCTGGCACCCTCTCCAATCGTACCCGCGGAAATCACACCACTTTGCAACTCCCCTCCTGCGAGCAGCCATTCTGCCGTGGCTTCAAAAGCCAACAACTCCCTCAAAGAGTGGAAAGAGGCAGCGGAACTACATGACCATCACGGAAACCCGCAGCCGAGTCATTGCTGTAGCCTCGTTGGTTGGTGTACACCCTTTTCCCAGTCTTTCCGTCCACAAAGTCCAAGTTGAAGTGCGTGTGACCGAAGGCCCAGAGCTTGACACTGGGGCTCGTCCAGCACATCTCTGCGGAAAGATCCGTCCCAAAGCCAGACTTCAGTTTGCTGGAAGAGTACTGCGGATCAACAGCTCGAGGATCTTCTGTCGGGCTGTGGTGTGTGAGAATGACGATTTGGCTCATCGGATCCTCCAACACAAGGCTCTCGACTCGATCATTCAACCATTTTAGATCTTGTCGATGCTCTTGACAGTGCTTCTCTACTGTCCAGCCATCGATGCATCGGAAATCGTTGAGGCCATTGCTCACGGGAGTGAGAGCATACGCAGGGATTGAAGAGAACAGAGTGCAACCCAATATTGTCACTCTGGTATCCGGTATCCTGTATTCTCCTCGGTACAAAAGAACGTACTCTCCCGGCCCATTTTGTGGATTCTGTGTGCGCTTGAGGCGATTGGCTTGCTGGAAGTTGTTGAGTCTTGTCCATATTGTGTCCCAATTCGATCCGTATGGCTCGTGATTGCCCAGCACGTGTATTACGACCTGGAATTGGCTCAGCTGCGTATCGAGAAAATCTAGATATTCAAGGTCTTTGACGCAGCCAATGTCACCGAGCAGCGCAAGGTATGGCGCATTTGGAACAATCTGATAGTTGGTGTAGCCCACATGCTCGAGATGAAGGTCCGAGACGATTTGGATGGACGCCATTATGTTCAGCGATCTTGCGAGACTCTCAGATGGGTGTCAGAACTAAAGACTTTGACAAGAAGCAAGAAAAAATATCTGTGACAGAAACAGTAGACATAAATAAGTGTTGACTAGAAAAGATGGCCGATTTGGGTTCAGTGGCAACTTGGTTATCTGTAACTTCCAGGTTGGAAGAGTCACTAACAACGACGTAAGTTCAGCCACGAATTCTAGTCCTAGGCAGGGTACAACACAACAGTTTTATTCACTCTTGTCTTTGTCACCACTGTGACCGCAGTCAATTTAAAATTCCCGCCAAATTCCAAATTTTGTGTCTTGCGTCTGTGTTTAATTCACAGTAAGTCTCGCACTTCACAAATGCGGCCGTCTCCATGAGCGTCCATCAGCCTTTCTGCAAGAGCTTGCATCTCCGTCAATATCTCGTCCCAATCTTCTCGTCGAATACCAGCATCGATTGTTCGAGCTGCAAGATACCTCGCAGCTCGAAGCGCAGGTCTGAACCGCTTGCACGGGGCTCCATCTTCTTCAGCCGATGCAGTGTCTGAAGGGAAAATCCAAGCGTTGCAGATCAGCGGCAAAAGAACGTTGAACTCGGTGATGCGGACCTCCTGTATCTCGGCTGATCCCGCCTTCTTCCACTTCTCAAACGAAAAAACAAGACAGCTTTGCCGTAAGCATCGCCGCAGACGCGGTATGTTAGCGACAACGTAATCCGCGCGAAACCCCCACCGCAGCTGATCGTCGATGATGTGGTTCGAGTTTGCTCTCCCGTTCCTGAGGTCGTAAATATGTTTGTGAACGCACCGGTAGAACAAAGGCTCGTTCTTGATTCCGTATTCCCAGTCCTGGTCTGGAAAAGCACTTCGGAAGAGCTCGGCCCTGGCAAGTTGCTTCTCCTTCGTGTCCTGTGCGCTCCGTCGAGAATTCCGTACCCATGACTGAAGGATGGAGCCATCGGCCCATCGCTTCAAACTTCTCGAAACCAAACGCACCCATCCAGCATCTGGTGAACGCTTATTACATGAAGAGGCCTGTTTAATTCTGGCAGCGACGTCCTCGCGCAACGAGTAAAGTGGTTGCGCGACGGCGATGAACATGTGCATCATCACATCATTCTCCCTCCCTTCGTAATTGAGTCTTGAAGTGAAGTATTCAACTAAATCGTCTCCGAAATATAGCCTGCATAACGCCAATACTGGATCAGACAGGTCGGGCAGGTTATCGATCGCGACATGCACACGGTGCATGTCTAGAGACCGGCGGATGCCTTCCTGTGGACAAGCTGACTTGCAAAAGCTGCCCCCCGCGCACAAAGACTGCAGGCTCGTAGTGCTTGATGAGAGTGATGTCAATGGTGTTGAATCGGTGACAAGCTTGTACCAAAGGAGGTTCGACACTTTTGGTGGGAGCGAGCTCGATCGGGAACTTGTATCTGTCGAGGAGACGGTGGTGGAACGGCTGTTTGGAACGATCCAAGAGATAGGATCTTTGGTAGGTGAGACCGAGCATTGTCTGTCTGGTAAATCCACCATTCTGGCATCGTCGGGGTGGCTGTCGCCATCCTGTAGGTTTTCCATGGTCATGATCGCGTATTTTAATGGAAGTTGACGCTTGATTTGCCTGATGTTCTAGAACGCGCATGTTCCGTGACATTTTGCTCGTGCCTAAAGAAAATTGTCTGAGTTGTTTTGTTGTTTCTGCCGGAGTGTCGGAGATGGGTTTTGTTCGAGACATACCTAGTCGGCTTGACCGAGGTTTCTAAAAGCCACGGAAACTGAAGCTCTCCACTAGGTCTACAAAGGTTGCTATCACATTGCCAGGTTCTCGTACGATGATCTGTACGATGACCAGAGGGCTGCACAGAGAAGAGACTTAGTTTCGATTCAAGACGGAAAGATAGTAAGTGTCATTGAAATTAATAAATGATTGTCTACAGAATTTGGGAACTTGACGTCCCAATCACCAACCAAGGCTTGATACTTGCCTAATCAACCGATCACACTTCGACTTCTTCCAAACGGACATAGCATTGCGTCGGCTCCCTAGCAAACCGCTGTATTCCATCGTATCCGTTCAACTTTGTTGGAAGCGGAAGAAGGTAAAAATGCCAGGCAATTAACGCAAACTCGATCTTGAGCGTTTGCAGCGCCAGTCTCTTTCCGAAGCAACCGCGCGGGCCGGATCCAAAGGCAAGCGTCGGCCCCGCCATAGGGTCGAATACGTTCTCTTCCTCGCCAGATCGTGGCTCTGTCTCCGAGCTTACCTTCAGCCACCTTTCTGGTCGGAAAGCGGCAATGTCGTTGTCGTCCCAAATCCCCGTCAGGTTCTTGTTCTGGCCCCGGCGAGCACCGGGGCTTCGATCTTGTTCACGAACTGACATGTTGGGCTCCAAGTATCCGGGACCGTTGGCCATAAGGAAGACATTAGTGCCCTTGGGTATGTGGTGACTCAAGACCGTGGTATCATGCATCGCTTGACGGACAACGAAAGCGATTGGCCCCGAATGTCGGAGGATCTCTTCGACCACGGCGTCAAGGTACGGAACGTGCGCCTTGATGAGTTCATGGTATGTCGGAGCTCTCTTTTCTCGGACGGCTTGTGGCAATCTGGCGCGCAAAGCATCGCGTAGACGATTCTGGCTGACTGGGTTGTCTGCAAGATACTTGATACCCCATGCCACAGCAGTAGCCGTTGTATCATGACCGGCCATCATGAATCCAAAGAATTCGTCAAAGATGGAGCGCTTGAAATATTCTGGCTCCCGGCCGTCCTTCGCGGCGATATCCCTTTCCCGGAGTAGAACCGAGTGTAATGCGCTCCATGGCTCGGTCTTACCGCCCTCGATCAACTGGACTGACTCGTTGATCCTGTCGCGAATGTACGCTTCTTTGACTGCGATAGCTCGTCTCATGTAAGGGAGTTTTCGAAGAACCCATGAGGTGAGGACCGGTGCCGGTGACAGCTGCGTGTCCGTCACCGAGTTTGTTAGAGTCAGGATGGAGGAGAAAGGTTCCGGAATTTTGCCCTCGGGAAACACTACTTCTTCGTTCGTACCAGATGGCGTTACAGAGAATTGTTTCACTGCACCCAGTTGTTGAATGGTAATGCTCTGCGACTCGGGCAGCCCGAACGAAGACGCGAAGATGGAGTCCAGCGCTGCGCATGTGATGTCATGATGGGCTGAGAAGGGCCGGCCCTTCGCCCTGTCGGACTTGACTTTCCACACTTTGATCAGGGTGCAGATAGACTTGTAAACCTCGGGCGCGCTAACTTGCGTGATGAATGTCGGTGCCATCAAGTGGTTGATCAGGTTGCGAGGTCTCTTGAATCTGGGGTCTGCAGATTGAAACTGAATATGCTGCACCGGGAGAATACCGCCGATCAGTTCGCCGAAGAAGCCGCTTCGATCAAAGTCTTTTGTCCGCCGAAGCAGGATATCCTGAGATTCAAAAGGGTCGGTGAGCACCACCCATGGGAGCGAGCCGGGTTTGATAAAGGCCTGTACAATGGGGCTTTGATATCGGGTTGTGAGGGAGGTAAGCCAGCAGAAGATGCGTTTCGTTCGAATGACGTATCCCATCATCTCAGGGATATCGCCCAGTAAGTTAGAAGCAGCGTCTGTATTGTATGGTATACCATCAAGTCGCTTGGGGAGCATCATGCGACGGAAAATAAGGAAAATGATGAGTGTCGCACAGGCAATCAGGGTACCGCGGCCGACGGGAATCCCAACGGCATCGCCTCCTAATGATGACATCGCGTTGTTGGTACTCAAATGATCGCAAAATTAGAAGAAGAAGATGCGATTTGAAGATAAAAGATTGAGAGGTAAACCAAGAACTCATCAAACTTGCAAAGGGGTCCGCGTCACATTGAACAGCAGCTTGCATGCGCTTCGATTACAATTGCCGCACACTGATTCGCGTTCCCCTCTCTTACTCAAATGCAGGTCAGAAGAGATCCCTGTCTTTCGGGCGTAATAGAGGAGTGCCAGAGTAAGCACATGTGTCTTGCCGTGTTGCAGCACAATGCATATGTAGGTCGACATGGGTCAAAATTCTCCAGTGATGCCTAGTAGAAGCCAGAGCAAGAGGTACAGATTCAACTTGCAGCCTCCGTCCTTCAAAGCTACGAGGTAGGACTGCACGACGGACTCGAATCACGTTTGGTTGTAATATTGATATCCAAGATTATGCTGGAATAACAGCCGAGTATCAAAGTCTTTCCAAATACGCACGTCGACGCTGTGAAACCAACTCAAGTAAGATCCCTAGGGACTGGATGAGCTATGTAGCCCTTGATCGATGCAAATAGTTTTGTAATAAGAAAACAAATTCAATTAAGATGACATATTCTCTTTCTATCTATGATGCGCCCGCTTGTCCTTGATCGTGACATGCCATACCCATCTCCAACACCGTCCATCTCTCATGTTCCCAATGATTCAAAAGCACACAAAGAACAGACAAGCGCAATAACTGAGAGGCAGATCTAGGTCGACGAAACGATCCGGTACTACTTCAGCAGCCTGCGGAGACCAGAATCGGTCTGCGGGTAAGGGGCATTACCAGCATAGTCGTTCCAGCTGTCGCAGTTGCCGTCAATATCACTGATCTTGAACGTGTTGCTGATGTTGCTCTTTTGTTCAAGGAACTGGACGCTGAGTCCCTGGCTGACATGCCACGCGATGTGGCAGTGAAACAGCCAGGCTCCCGGATTGTCCGTTTTGAAGGCGACAACCAGCCAACCCCGACCCGGCAGCTGCGTAACATCGCGACGCGTAGGATTCTTGAAGTTGAGCTTAGACTTGTCGGTTTGGGCATTGAAGCGTACTCCGTCTCCCCGTCCGCTTGACGCAGGCTCGGAGTGACCCAAGACATAGAAGTCATGGCCGTGAAGATGCATGGGATGCTGTTTAACATGAGTCAGCCGTAAGAACCCCTGGACAGAGACTGATTATCGACTTACCGGAGCCGGGAACAAATTCTCAACAACCCAAAAGGCCCACTGTGAAATGTTATACACCTCGTACCACGGAAGAGAAAGATTTGATAACTCACCTTGTTATTATCAGGAACCTCAAACACATTGTACTGCTTAGGATAGCTGTCGTTGCCCTTGGCAATGTAGGACAAGGTGGGCTCATCCCAGTCAATGTCCATGTTCTGACCGTTGACCTTCCAGTACACACGCTGCTGGTTGGTGGTCCTGCTAGTATCGACGGTCACGTCCAACGAGTTGTCCGAGGTCTTGTCGAATCCTGAGTCGTCGACGTCAACGCTCACAATAGGCTCGAAGTCGGTCTTATCCTGGCACTGAGCATCTGTTGCAGCCTTCCCGGCATCCTTGGGCAAGCCAGTGGTGGAAGCACCCTCGTACTGGAAGATGGCAGCGGGCTTGTTGATATTCGAGGTGCCGCACAGCCTGTTGGAGGGGAACGAGACGTTGAACCAGTAGCTCTTGGGGTCCTGGTCAGCGTCGATGAGGACCTCGTAACGCTGACCAACGCTCAGGTACAGAGAATCCGTCTCGAAGGGCTTAACGGGAACCAAATCGGTGTTGACAACCTTCATCTTGTGGTTGACGAGCGACACCGTAAAGGTGTTGTCGACAGACATGTTGATGAGGCGAATCTTGTGAACCTTGCCAGGCTTGAGGGTAACTCGCGAGTAGTTGCCGGCGCCGTTCTTGTTGACGTTGGTACCATTGAAGAGGATGTTGTCGCTCGCAGGGACGGCGGCAGGAGCAGTGAAAGAAGACCGGATCTCATCAGCTCCCTTGTAGTACCAATCCGTAATGGAGTAGACTCCCAAATCCTCGTCGTAATTTGCGGATGTCGGACCGTTGATCTGTATGGCCCCGACAATACCGTTTGCGTACTGGTCCGAGAAATGAGAGTGATACCTAATGGTCAGAAATTAGCCGAATCCAAAATTACTGGATTGATTTTACTTACCATGACGATCCGTACTGCTCTGCTCGCCACTTGTACGTCTTGCTTGATCCAGGCGCAATAGGACACTCCGTGATACCATTGACACCATCGTTGATGTTGTTGTTGAGCATGCGAAGTCCATGCCAGTGTATCGATGTTCTACATAGCGTGAGCTCAGCTACGGGTGCAGCTTTGAGTGAACTTACCCATTGGTTCTGAGGTTGTTCACAATCCTCACCTCAACATTATCACCCCAATCGGCAACAATGGTCGGACCTGCGATTCAATTGTGAGCTAATGCCTACTACCAGGATATTTCTAGCGTAGTTTACCTGGGAATTGGCCTATTCGCATGCAATCAATATTTGTCGTTCATCTCGATTTCCAGGGGCGTTACACTTACCGTTGATGAGCATTGCGGAATTCTTCGTCATTCCATCTCCACCAGTGAACGAGGTATGCTCCGTAAGCACGAGGTCATACTGATTACGCAGTCAATTTCTGTAATTTCCTGGGTTAGAGGCTGGTGAACCTACCTTCACTGTCTTGCCTGTATCCGGAATCTTTAGCTCGTATTCGGTGTTAATGTCGAAGCCGTCAATCCAGCACGATCTCTTGTCGGCCGTGTTGCAGGACTTCGGGCCTGTGTCGACTGGCGGGGCGGCCGAGTTTGCTGGGCCAGACGGCTGAGTGCCTTGTCTCTTGGACAGCCCGTCCTCAGAAGGCGATGGCGCTGCTACCGCCAGGCCATACAGCAGGAACGCGACGCCCTTGGTGAGGGAGGACCTCATCTTGTCGTTTAGGTTGAAATAAAACGATGCACCGAGAACGATCGAAGTCAAGAACCGCTATTCCTGTGGCAATGGTGGGTTAGTTACGGAGGACGAGCAACTTCCCAGATAACGGAAAATGGATACGAGGTGCTTGGCTGGAAAGAAACCAGAAGAAAGCTTGGCAGAACACACCTTCAAATTTCCTCCAATTACAACTTCATATAAGTCTCAGTAAAGCGAAAGATGAAAAGAGGGGGGGACAAACCAATCTTCCAGAACGGTCGACTTCAACGGTCGATCCGGCCTCTAGATAAGGCGGGCGAGGGACACTGAGCGGTGGCCAACACGCGATTAACCTCGAGGGGCACGGTCTTGTCGTTCGGGAATGACCCGCACTCTAGCCTTCTTCAGATGTGCTTTGCGAAGAACCGGTGGATATTGCGCCGGGAGAAGCTCAGTCTCTTTACCTCTCGTACCATCTAGAGGCCTTTATATCAAAAGGTGTACCAAGAGCCCGGATACCTCGTTTCAATCTATTCGGTTGATGTCGAGATGGGATGATGTTCCAGACAATCTGACGGCGGGGAGTGAGCGTGTCGTTGTGCGGCGCGGTGCTGGCCAGTCGGTCCCGTGGCCCAGCGTTTCGTCGCCGCCTTGGTAAACGGTTCGACATGCAAGTGTCAGATGTCTGGCTGTCTTACTGTCGCGCGCAAGGCCGAGTTGGGCGGCGAATGCGCGCTTGTCCTTCCCCGGCCAGAACCTTGGGCCAGCGAGCCGAGCATGCAAGGCGGGTTCAGACCAGCCTGCAGGTCGCGAGGCAATCTCGACGTGCAGCAGGTTGTTATGAGAGGAGAGCGCCACCATGCAGCCCTCGGGCGGCATTCGGGTTCGTACAAGTTCCCGTTACGATGGTGGATATATCGGCAGTCAAGGGCCTTGTTTACTGCGACCTAGCCAAGGTTACAAAACGAACGATGATTCATCACCATGATGAAGTTGCGTTCCTTCAACATTGCCGCCTGGCGCTTCCTGTAAGCGCCGATGAGGGTTACGTGATGATGCGAGCTTTCTCTGAGGTTTGATAGATACGCTAGCGTTCCACGATCCTTCCCCCCGGATTTTCCAAATTTGCCATGCTCCAGAGACCTAATTTTACGTGGCAACTGGCTGGGTTCGTCAAAGGATCCCATGGCCGCTCTCCAACTCATGGTGTCGATTCGTTCAGAGCCGTGACCGTGTTCGGCCGTGTCTTGGCTCTGCGTAAGCAAAGCGTATCTTGCGTTTGGCAGCTGAAGGTCTGAGCAGTGTGGCTCATACGTGTCAAATGTGAAGGCGAGGAAACCGGCCGCCGTCAAAGAAGCGCTCGGGCCGGGCAAGCGGCAACTTGCACCAGCTGTCCCGCCGCTAGGCCCTCTCCCTCGTCTTGCCCCCACGAAACTTTGCACTTAGGCAATGTGCCTGCTGCTTGTTTGGTTCTCGGTGTCGGCGCATGTGTGGCGGTTGGCAAGTGTAAAACAACCGTGCGGCTGTAGGAGGAAGAAGGAAGGCGGGCTGAGGAGGACGAAAAAAGTTTGGAGGATTTCATCTTCTGCCCGAGGATCGAATCAAAACGGTCTCTGAGATTCACATTGCCGAATGGGAGCATAAGATCCAGTGTTTCTTGCCACTCCTTCGGGTACACAGCTGAGAGGCGTTCGGGTATCAACTTTGACGTGACCCATGTTTCTGGTAAGACGAGCGTTGCAATTCTGTCCGAAGATCTCCGTTACCCGAGCTTGACGACAGAACAAAAACAAATGAATTTATGACAGTGGCGTAAGATACGCGCGGCTATGGCGACAAGAGACAAGTCGACTCCGCCTCAACTTGAAGACCGATAAGGAAATTTCGTCCCGGTCAACCCTCGCTTGTACCCCAATGTGGTCGGCGAGCGGCTGCGTCCGACTCCGACGGCTCGGTTGCCTCGAGACGATGGTCATGGAGCTGCCCAGTGCGGTCTGGGAAACATCAGATGAGTGCTCGGTCGCTTGCCCAAAGTGCCCGAGAATGAACCTGTTTGTCTCGATGCGCGGGTCTTGCTCTTGCAGAGCCAATCAGTCCAGCTAGGTTTGCATAACTAACCCGGAAACCAGTATACAAAGGAATATTCGATTCCAAGATGGGTAGGCAGATGTAACAGCTTGCCTGTCATCGGAAACCTGCACCATATCCAGGTGACAGCCGGTAAGAGGCTGATGTTTGCCAATGTTCCTTCAGTCTCTGTTCGGAGCTTCCATGCAAATGCCAAGTTGCTGAAGGAGGGATGATCTTCCATCAGGGGATCTGGTTCCTGAAATCAGGACGATGTCATCTTCTGCCATTGAATATCTCATTAAGACGGAACAACATCGTTCATAAACACAGGCGAACGGGCCATTTTCGCAACCATCAAAGAGAAATTAATGCTCAATCTCGCCGGATCTGTCGGAAACAAACAGAAGCTTAGAGAAGATAGCGCTTCCCCAGAAGTCCGATACCTGAATATTTCTGAGTTCAATGTTCGGACATCACTATGTCTAGGCTTTTTCAGGAAATTGAAAGGCATCTCAATCGCTCGAGCACGTGGGCTTTGTGTCTAGTGCACCATCAACCTTGTCGGGGAATGCTGGCACGGTGCTCAATTCAGAGTGCAGTAAGTGGCTGGGACGGGACGAGCTATGAAGTTAGGCGCTTTGGTAGGTGAAATCGCTCTCAAAATATGGCCATAAATACAGACTTCAACCAAGAAGCTCAAGGGCAATAGGTTGATACTGCGTTCACGGTTAAGAGGTAGACATCATCGTATATGCCACCAACGGCCTCGGGGCTTGGTTTTTGATCTTTCTTTCGGCTAGTCCAAGAACTATTGTGCCTTACGTGTATCAAGTGAATCACCGCTCCAACAGCTTGTTTGAACCATCAGTTCGTTGAGTTACAGCGCTACGGAACGGGATCCAAGTTGAAAGGTTTCAAAGCTATCCTGTTTTGTTCACAAGTCATAGAACCAGCACGAGTGGTTGATTCCATCGCGCCATCAATGCAGCTTCTCTAAAAGCCTGCCCGGTCTGCGTCCGCAGATGGGGTGTTCTCAGCCTGCCTTTGAAGACTTGTGAGATACATAATGGCGAACCTAGGTCCATGAAAAGCCAGTTATTTCTCGAAAAAGGCTGTACTGTTGCGTCTTATAATGAAATACGGACATACGTCGTTACATTGCGAGCATGGAAGGAAGGCTGATGGAATGTGTTGTAATCCCACGACTTCCCAGTGTTACTGCTATAGTAGAACTTCCCAGTGTTACTGCTATAGTAGAAACACACACTCCCGTGTTAGCACTCTGGTGATGTCTCTATGGATCGCAGTTAGCAGGCATGTTATTTTATTCTAAGCTTCCTCACAGAGGTTTCCAAAATAGGTAATAAGAAGTATTTGACCAACGTAGCTTGCTGGTCATCTTTGAGGTATGTATAACTACGAGAACGGCTGGAGAGATGCACTGGCAAGCAGCAGCGTGCTCCAAAAAAACAAAAACTAAGAAAAAAAGAAACTTGGTAGCACGACTTGGTATCGATCCAAGGACCTCTGGGTTATGAGCCCAGCGCTCTACCCCTGAGCTACCGTGCTTTGCAATTGGAGGTGTTGATGGAAATTTTGATGTAAAATTTGCACAAGTAAGGTAGGGCTTGAATTTTGTGGACCATCCGTTTGATTGTGATTCACGATCTCGTTGTGTGCGGCTGTGGATATGGACACCAGAGTGGGCCCGTGTTCACAAACACTCTCGTGGCTGAGGTAAGGTACCTAGGTACCTATCTGTCACAAGGTAGGTAGATACCTAATAGCAGGACGAAGATCGATGGGTAGTCCAAGTAGAGTTCCAGCTGCCTCTGGCTCATCATGAGGTTCTCCTGGCACCCTTAGAGAACAGTATCGGGCAGCTTCCAGCGTCTGTGTCCGTCGACTTCCGATGTAGGGCCATGCCCGGCCCGCGTCACTCCACCGGCAAAAGCCTCCAATGCTCTCCAGTAACTAAGAAACTAATCTCTCAGCTCATACATTTAAAAGTACCGATATATTCTATTGAGGTTCAAGGTCATCAAGAACTGTTGCGTTCATTTTCCAGAATGAGAACACTCCCCAGGTGAGTGTCGGTCTTCACATCGGTAGGATACACTCTGGCGTTTCTAAATTTTCAATTACCCAGTACTAAGAGACTTAGGTTAGTAATAAAAGTGTTAGTATCACTACAAGTAATATTAGTACTATATACAGCGACTTAGTAGCAAAGGTGCCTCTAGTTATGATAGTATTATTCTATCTAAGTTACTTATTCAGAGTGAGCTCTATAGTAAAGGCCTATATAGGCCTAAGCCTTCCGAGTAACTATTTTTAGTTAGTTTATTAAGTAAGCTAATTAATAGTAAAGGTTAATTCAGTACTATTAATTATCCTAATACTTATAATCTCTATTTTTATAGTAAAATAAGCATAATTAGGTCAATAAGTAATATATAATAATTATACTTTAGAGTATAATATTGCGTTTTTTAGGCCTTTAGGCCCTTATTTATACTTTATATAAATAAGTATAATTACAGCCCTACTGTATATCCTTTATCTTCTCTATATTTCTTTATCCCTACTAACTCTTAGCTTTATTTAGGTCCTTATTACTTATCTTTTTATTTATACTACTATTTTATTTACTTTAATAAGTTATTTTAAAGCTCTATTTAGTAAACTCTTTATTAAGTTATTAGTAGGGTTATTAGTATTATTAATCTAGTGAATCTTAAGAATCTTATACTTTTTATATAATTATTATAGGATTATAATATTAATTATTAGTCTTTTTTTTTATAGTTTTAAGTTTAACTAAGTATTTATATAGTA